>PVKS010018544.1:22430-40009 GCA_004027875.1 Aplodontia rufa | reverse complement strand
AAAAAAAAAAAAAAAAAAAAGAAGATTATACTGTACCCTTTGTCCTCCTCTGGCAACCACAGTCTGCTTCGAAGGCCTGGGAGAAGCACAAGTCCACCCTCCCAAGGACAGGAGTCCTACAGAAGGCCTCTTCTGATTATCAGAGAGTCCTGTGGGCTGCAGGTTCATGTCTAGTGCCGGACACCCCGCTCTCAGAACCACGAAACTAGACCTGCTTTTCCTGCTACATCTCACCAGGGGAAGGAAGCAACGCAATGGCTATCTACCGTGCGATCCCAACTGCAGAACTTTCTGGAAGAGGGAGAACTACAGAACCAGTGAATGATCAGTGGTTTTCAGGGTTGGAGGGAGGTAAGGATGAGCAGGTGGTACAGGGAGGAGTTCAAGGGCGGTGCACGTATCCTGCTGTGTACATATTACACATGGGCCCAAACCACAGGACGAGCACCGCCAAGCGTGAGCCCAGATGGAAGCTGTGGACTTTGAATGACATGCAGCACCCAGGTACATTTACCGCTTACACATGGGCCACTCTGGCGAGGGACACTGACAGTGAGGGAGGCCGCGCAGGAGAGGAGTTACTTGGGACATTTCTGCACCTGCCAGTCACCGTTTCTGTGAATCTCAAACTTCTCTTACAGTCTATTAAGAAGTACTGGAATTTTGTGGTTTGAAGGTGTCCCCCAAACTCTACCTGTTGGAAACTTAGTCCCCAATGCAGCAGTGCTGGGATGGGACCTTCCAGAGGTGCCTGGGTCCTGAGACCTCCACCCTTGTGAATGGATTGGAGCCATTGTTGGGGCGTGGGTGGCTCCCCAGGCACAGGCTACTGATAATGGTTGAGTCAACCTCCTTTGCTTCTCTCTCATGCAGACTCCCGGCCTTCCTCCAAGAGCTGATCTGGGACTCCCACACTATAAGGAATAAATCTATGTTCCTCATAAATCACACAGTCTCTGAGATCCTGTTACAGCAACAAAAGAATGGAGAAAGAAAGGGAGGGAGCAAGGCCGTCTCCACAGCACTGTTGGAGGATTTCGTCCAACTAAGAAATGCTGGGCACCCTGTTGGCACTTGATAAATGTGCTTTTCTTTACTGTCCACAGCACTGGATGCAGTGGCAGCGAGGGTCCAAGGAGGCTTGCTCTACAGTTCTGGGGCTCTGCTGCATGAGCAGCCCCACGGAGGGGTGGGGTGAGTTGGGTCCGAGAAAGAGGAGTACACCATTGGGAGAAAGAGAGGAGACTGCAGGACAGGTGGGGTGTGCCTCCTGTCGCCCCCTTTCCTCCACCTGGTAGAGGTGGTGGAGTGGACTGAGGGCTAAGGAGCTGGACCCCTGCTCCCCACCTAGAACAACTTGCTGCCCTCCCCCTTCCTCCACCTGGTAGAGGTGGTGGAGTGGACTGAGGGCTGAGAAGCTGGACCCCTGCTCCCCACCTAGAACACCTTGCTGCCCTCCCCCTTCCTCCACCTGGTAGAGGTGGTGCAGTGGCCTGAGGGCTGAGAAGCTGGGACCCCTGCACCCTGCAAGGGATTCCTTGCTGTTCTTGCTGCTATCCCTGCCTCGGACTCCCCCGGTTTAGATGTGTAGGACCTCACAAATAATTCTCATGACCAAGAGGTGCCTGGACAAGGACAGGGCAGCCCTCCTTAGCTCAATTACAGCTGGGACCTGAATGACCAACAAGCACCAGATGGCCCCTTGAGAGTTGTTCCTGATGAATTTCAGCTCTTTGCCATCTAATGTCTGGTGTGAGGTCAGAATTTCTCACCTTGGTCTCTCCCTGTCACTCCACCTCGCCCACAGACACTCCTCCCTAACTCATGGGCCACACCGCATTTCTCTCCAGCTCCTGAAAGGCCACCCACTTCCCACTTCCCAAGCTCTTCTGAAGATCCCTCATCCCCAGTCCCTGAGTCTGGTTTCTAACTTCTCCAGCGGGTCGTCCTTCACAGCGTGCTCTGATGATTGACAGCTGATTTTCACTTCACACACCTGCACATGTTCCCAGGTGGTCCCTTCACTTGGAAAGTCGTTCATGTGTTGGTAAACCTGTCTGCCATTTACCCTCAATCCAAGGGCAAATCCGCAGTCCTCCGTCAGGAGCCCCGTCCTCCCTGTCTCATTCCTGCCTTACCCCTTACCTGCAGGAGTGGCCACTGTGGTCATGACAGATGGCATCTAGATCCCAAGCTCCAGTGCCCTCCCGGCTTCCCTGATGTGCTTTAAGCTACAGCAGGGTGAGTGTGATGCGTGCCTGGGGCCCATGCACTTCTACACCTGCTTCATGCCCTCTGCCCTGCTCCTGGAGGGCAGGACACTGTGCCACACAGGCCTCCTGGAAACACTGCTCACTCCCAGGGGAACATTTCCAGGCACATGCTGAATTAAGCTCTGAGCACAGGCCTGTCCTTCCCCCCATCTGCTCAAGGTCATCTCAGCCTGGACAGTGATGGTCCTTTAACCTCTCTACGGAAAAGGAAACTACTAAAGACTCAATGCAGAATCCAAGGGACAGGACAGACGGTGTTGGGTGGAATGGAGAGAGCACTCCCAAGTCCCAAAAAGGTGCATTTCTGCTTGACTGGATCACCAGCACACTACAGCGTGGGCAGAGATGACCTGAAGGCAGTGAGAGCAGTTGGAGGGGAGAGAAATCAGAACAGGCAGCTGCAGGGACCTGTCACTCACTGCTCTCACGTCCTCCACCCTCCTTGGCCCACCTCCTACCTTGCCCAGCCCTGGCTCAGGGGCTTCCCCGCAGCCTCTATGTCTGGAAGCTACGATCACAGGATCTCTGCATTCCCTGCTCCAAAGCTTTGAGGGTTCCCATCAAACCCAACTCTAATCTTAATTCCCAATGAGGGCGTTGGGAGGTATGACCTTCAGGACGCATTTAGATCTTGACTTCGCCACCCCCATGAGTGGATCAAGGGTGAATTGCAGTAGTGGGATGGTTACAAGGGCAAGATCTCCTGTGCTCACTCCATCCTTGCCCTTCCTTCTGCATGACAAGGTCACCCTGCTGCAGGAGGGCCTGACAGACCTGGAACCACCATGTCACCCTGCTGCAAGAGGGCCTGCAGGACCCGCCACCACCTTGTCACCCTGTGGCAGGAAGACCTGCAGGACCTGGTACCACACTCTTGGACTTCTCTGCTTCAGAGCCAAGAGAAATGGATCTTTTTCTTTGTGAATTTCTAATCTGTGGTGCTCATTATAGCAGCAGGAAATGGGCTGTGAGGCCTGGCTGCTCTCCTTACCTAGGGTTCTCCTCCAAGGTCAGATTTCCAGAATATCACACACACACCGCCAGCCACATTCCAAGCCTTCCCTGCTTGCATTTTATTTAAAGTTCTTGTCACAATCAGGACCACATCACCTGCACAGTTGTTAACCTCTTCTTGCTGGAACAAGCTCAGGCCCAGCATCTTGTCCTGGGTTGTGCCTCAGTGCATTTGAATGAGGCTTCTCATGAGCCCACAGTCCCCAAGGGGCTTGTTAACACAAAATGCACCCTGGCCCAAGGGTCTGAGCCAGTCCACTGGCCAAGCCTGAGTCCCTCAGGGTGCTGACCCAGGGGAAGACACTGGACTGGGGAGGCTCCCAGTACAACTGCCAAGCACCAGACTCCCCAGAGAACAGGTCCACTTTCCTCTCCTCTCTCCCCAGATTCCAAAACGGCTGAAATCCAGAGCTCTCTGAAAGGGAAGCACCTGAACGAAGGCAAGAGCCCAGGGCCAGAGCGAGAGGGAACCCTTGCAAGCCCAGCAAGGCCCCAGGGTCTAAAAGTCTTCATTAAACAAGTTGAATTGAATCTGGATGCTCACACTGCTTGGATTCCCACCAAGTAGGAGAAGCCATGGCTGTCCCCAAGGAGGCTGCCAGCACAGACACAGGTGTGTGTGAGAGCATTTAAAAAAGCACAAGGAGGGAGAAGAAAGCGCTTAAGTACCAACATTCCGAAGCAGATTGTTTTATCATCCGCTTCCCTTGACTCCCTGAGAATCATGCAGGCTTCATCAATCCAGCCAGGAACGGTGGTTTAGAGCCTTGTTTCACAGTGTCAGCAAAGGTTCTGGGGACTCCAAGGAATGCAAAGGCATTGTCCTGTGGCCAAATAGCCCATAATCTAAAAGACTCACTCATGCGCTGGAATCACGGCACAGGGCAGCACAGGTTCTGTGCCGGAGATATCTACAAGAACAGAAAACAACCGGCTCTGGCAGCCGCCCGGAAGATGAAGCTTTAGACCAGAGCTTTGCAGGATGAATATTCTGATAATTAAATATAATTGAAAATTGACTTTGGAGCAAGAGATCCGTCAGCCACGGCATGCACTTGAAATTAAAACATAAGCCAGTGACCAGGTTGAGGACAGTATAAGAAGCATTCAAGGTATCTATGGCAGAAAGGTCTAAACAGCATATTTAATTAACTAACTGGGTGCACATTATTCAAGTTAAGAATGTGTGGCTGCGAGCTGAGCTCCAGGCAGGAACACTGAGCTAGCGGTTCAGCAAAGCCAGGCGATGGAAGCAATTCCCAAAGGAGAGGGCAGAATCCATAGAACCTAATGATGCAGGCGTGGAGCGTGTGCCTCTGCTAGGGGAGCAGCCCTGGAGCACAGGAGCCTGGTCGTGCAGAGCGCCCTGGGCAGAGCCACGCAGGCGCACCGCAGGTGAGAGCGTCCTGAGGGCTTTGGGACAGGGGACGGCAGCATGGACACCATGAAGCCAATCCCTAGAAAAACGTGAGAATAACAGCACCTGGTGTCTACATCTGCTCCACAACTCATGAGACAGAGAAGGCAGGGTTAAAAACCACCCAGCAGAAGCGGTACTGGAAAGCATCATGTGTGTATTATACATTCATGCTTTTCAGGAGCCTGGCTGAGCGTTTTTCTGCCAACCCCAAGAAGCTGGTGGGTTGGAGGCAAATCCTGTACCCCAGATAAGCAAAGAAGAAATGGAAAGATTCAGGTGGTAGTGGTGGACGGCTGCCTGATTAAACAGATTCGGTGTGACGATGCAATTTCAGATGAACAGCAATTGCTTTTTAGTGTACATACTCCCCACATGACAATGCCCAGAGCATTTCACGAGCATGTTACACAGCAGCGAGAAGCTGCTTGTGACCTGACTGTCATCCGTCGTTTTCACTTTCTGCACCTGGAAACTTTCGTGGCTCCGCTGTAAGGGACTCACCACGCATCTTTTCAGGACACCGCCTGCAGAGCAACCTCTCACAACACAGCCTGGCCTCCTGCCCAGCCTCCACCTCCCTCTGCTCACAGGAAAGCCTGCATCCCAGCCATGACTCACCTGAGCTCTCTCAGGAGGGAGTTGCCCATGCTCCCAGGGGCTCTGCTTCTCAGCTCTGGCTTCTCTCCACTGGGGCCGTTGACCAGAGCAACGCCCACCCAATGCGCAAGTCCCTCGTGGCATCCAACCACTCTCTGTGACCTGCCAAGTGGGAGCTTCCAGAGGACTGGGTAAGAGAGAGCAGGAGGAATGGCCCTGAAGGGGAGGGGAAAAGAGCAGTGTGCACGTCACATGCGCGTGAGAGACACAGTGCGCGCAAACACGTACGCCGCTCAGGGAGTCAGGGTGAGCAACAGTGAATCTAACCCTGGGCTCTGCTGCGAGGAAATCCCAGGTCATATCTGCTATTCCTCATAAGTCTGAGAGCTCACCATTCCTAAAACGTGTTCTCTTCCGAGTGCACAAAGGGAAAGCAATGTCTCAAGAAAAAGAAAAAAATAATAAAGTTTATTTTTGTGGCTCTGTGGCCATGAAAATCAAACCAGATGTCAGTGCCCCTTTCTCAGAGTTCCGATGCTTCCAGAGACAAGATGGAAAGAGACAGAGGAGAGTGACAGGATGCTGAGGCTACGCGCAGCAGGTGGTGGAACCATGGCTTTCCTTCCAGCCTCAACTCCAAGGCTGTTTGGCCAGGAGGAAGGATGCAGAGCCAACCGACGGCCCAGCATCTGGCCCTGCACTTCCTGCCCTGCACACCACAGGAGGCACAGCGCAAGCTGGTCCTGACGATAATGTCAGTGGCCAGAGATTAGCGAACGACTGACAGGCGTTGCTGTTAGGGGACAGCAACCATCGCCTGGGATGGGCTCACAGGTAGCGGCTTCCCTCAGGTTCCCACCAAGATGAAATCAATTCAGGATTCAGAGAGTGCAGCTGGGGCTGGAGCAGTGGCTCAGCAGTTATGGCATGCGTGAGGACCCAGGTTCAAATCCCAGTACCACAAACATAACTGTCCGAAAAACAGAAAAATCAGATAAAAATCTAAATAAAATTGATTCTATCTCTCCCCCCACCCCCGTCTTCCTCCCTCTCTTTATGGAAAAAAGAAAGAAAGAGGAAACTGCAGCTGGTCTACCGCAAGTCTTCTCCACCCGGTGAGAAACTGCAGGTTCAACTGGATGTTAGCCAACAGCAGAGCGCAGGGATCCAAAGGGCTTTACCCTTATTTATCAGTTTTGCATTGTTACTTAAACTGTTGATTGCAAACGTGAGGAAACGTAGTGGAGGCCACAGTGCCAGGCAACCTGGTTCAGGTCACGACTCACCTAAGTAGTATGTGAGAACCACCGTGCCAAGCTCTCCTGCCCAAACTTCCACGCACACGCCAATCACCCAAGGACCCTGTCGAAGTGCAGATTCTGATTCTGTCTAATAGGCAAGGGTCCTGCCTTTGTGACAGGCTGCCTCGGCTGCCACTCCTGGCCACGTGTGCTGGCCAGCTGTTCATGCTGTTGAGCTCAAATGTGCTTCTGTGGGGTCTTGTAGGGCTCCTGCCCACCAGCAATTCACGGCCCTCCTATCTGGAAGGTGACAATTGCTTTCCATTTTCCCTGACAATGTGCACTGTCATCTCTCTCTGGGTGGCAGTGCCAGATGCTTAGTGAGATGTGCTTTTGCTTATAAAATTATCATATGCTTGGTGTAGAAAAAACTAGAAGCTATAAATAAGAAAAAAATAAAACATCCAGAATACTACTACCCAAAAAAATCCCACAGACTACTACTTCTTAAGCCATTTAATTGAGACATAATATCTATTCCACTTTATGGAGTAGAATATAATAATCCAATATTTGTATTCAATGTGCAGTGATTCAGAAAAGCCCAACTCCACAGACGTTCCTCATCTACATGTGGGGCCTCCAGCACCCACCTCCCCCCAGCTCTCTGATGAGCATCTCTATAGCCTGCAGTGAGCACCTGAGTGCACCCATGAGCACCCTGAGGCCTGCAGTGAGCACCTAGTGCTCCCTTGAGCACCCTGAGGCCTGCAGTGAGCACCTGAGGCCTGCAGTGAGCACCTGAGTGCTCCCATGAGCACCATGAGGCCTACGGTGAGCATCTAGTGCTCTCTTGAGCACCCTAAGGCCTGCAGTGAGCACCTGAGTGCTCCCATGAGCACCCTGAGGCCTGCAACGAGCACCTGAGTGCTCCCATGAGCACCCTGAGGCCTGCAGTGAGCATCTAGTGCTCTCTTGAGCACCCTGAGGCCTGCAGTGATCACCTGAGTGCTCCCATGAGCACCCTGAGGCCTGCAGCGAGCACCTGAGTGCACCCATGAGCACCCCGAGGCCTGCAGTGAGCACCCGCACAGACCCAGTTGTTTAAAGTAGAGCTCATCCTTTGCACATTCGTCTCATACCATTAAAGATGTTTCCAAAGACCCCTTTCCCCGCATATTTTTTGAGTGATACTTGGTATACAAAGAAGAATATAATGAACGTGCACAATTTGTTGAGTTTCACTTTTGCATGCATTTCTATTACCACAATCAAGGTAATGCACGGGACGGTCTCCTCCAGCCATCCCCTCGAGTGCCTGTGTCTTTCATTCATTGTGGTGAGAACATTTAAGACAGGTCCGCCCTCTCAACACACTGTTGAGTGAGCATGCTTTGTTCTTAACCATAAGCACCTTGCTGTAGCCACCAACAGAACGAAGGAAACGTATGGGAGAGGAGCAACTATTTGCAAACCATCTATCTGGTAAGAGATTAATAGGTAAAGACTCACTCAATTCAGTAGCTCAGTGGGTAAATAAGCAAATCAACCCCAGTTCTAAGAATGAGCAAAGGACTTGAGTAGACATTTCTACAGGAGTGGCATGACCTCCGGCAGGTGTGTGCAAGGCATTGGAGGGATGAAAAGCGGGGTTGTGTTAAGTGAACAGCTGGGCACTGCAGGCCAGGTGCTGTGTGGTCACACTCATGTGGAATCTGAAGTTGATCTCATGGGTGAGACTATAGGAGGGGTCGGCACAGCCTAGGAAGGATAGGGGCAGGGTGCAGAGAAGGTAGTGGATGGCTGCAATGTTAGAAACAAGTTGGTGAAAACACAAATAGTACAATCAATAAATGGGCTATGGAACTAAATAGAAACTTCTCAATAGAGGAAGTCCAAAAAGCCCATAAGTATATGAGAAAATGTTCTACATCACTCTACATCACTAGCAATCTTGGAAATGCAAATCACAACTTCACTGAGATTCCACCTCACTCCTGCCAGTGACAAAATGAAGAATACAAACAATAACAGATGATGGAGGGGTTGTGGGAAGAAAGGAGCACTATCACACTGCTGGTGGGACTGCAAGCTTGTACAGCCACTCTGGAAAGCAGTGTGGAGACTCCTCAGAAAACTAGGGCTGGAACCACCTAATGACCCAGCTATCCCACTCCTGGGTATTTTTCCAAAAGAGCTAGAACTGGCATACTACAGAGACACAGCTACATCAATCTTTATAGCAGCTCAATTTACAATAGGTAATTATGGAACCAACCCAGATGCCCCTCACTGGACAAGTGGATTTAAAAACTGTGATATATATAATGGACTTTTGTACTCTGCTATTAGAGAGAACC
Source organism: Aplodontia rufa (assembly GCA_004027875.1). Classification (NCBI taxonomy): domain Eukaryota; kingdom Metazoa; phylum Chordata; class Mammalia; order Rodentia; family Aplodontiidae; genus Aplodontia; species Aplodontia rufa. Next base: position 31,104 of record PVKS010018544.1, on the reverse strand, counting down.
ATATCATGGGATTTGCAGCCAAATGAATGGAGATGGAAAAAATTAAGCTGAGTGAAATGTCTCAAACTCAGAGACTTAAGGGCCAAATGTTTTCTGTCATATGTGGAAGCTAGAGTACAACTGAAGACAGATTGAAAGTTAGCTGAGCTCAATAATAACCTCAGCATAGGTGAATTTTCACATAAGCGGGGAACCATGACTATGAAGCTGGGGGGAGCAGGGAGGTGGGGTGGGGAGGGAGGGATTAGGGGGATATCAATACAGCTGGAGGGAGAGTGTAAGGGGATTATCAATGCAGCTGGGAATGCTCAACTGCCATGAGAAGCCCAACTAACATGGGGGTAAAGTAGGGTAAATATGAAAAGAGGGAGTGGTCAAAGGGGGGAGACCATGGACTAGGATCGGCCTTAACTTACTTTATCAGTATCCATATATTCATGAATATGTAGTAAGGATTCCCTCCAATATTTAAGACTATGTTGAATGAGTAATAAAAAAAAGAAACAAATTGGTGGTCTATTGCACAATAGGGTAAACACAGATAACAGTAATGTTTCATGCATTTCAAAAAGCTAGAAGAGAGGATTTTGAATTTTCTCACCCCCCGAGAAACGGTACTGTTGGAAGCAATGGAGATGTTAGTTGCCCAGATTTGATCTGACCTGACGTGTACATGTATTGAAATATCACTGCGCCCTGTAAACATGTATAATTATTATATGCCAATTAAAAATAAAATGAAGCGCATACAAGGAAACAAATAATAACGTCCCATCTGTTAGGATGACTACTATAAAACACATTTTCTCAATGTCTTTACAAACAAGCACAAAGTACCCCACTATACGATCACTTGACCCAAAAAAAGGAGTTTTTTCATTATTTTCAGTTTTTCTACTATAATAATGTTGAAATCAATATTGTTAGCAATAAATCTTGACATGGTATTATGGACAGTGTTTAAGATTTTTAATTTTAGCTGGAAAATTTGCCCCCTTGAAAAACTAGATATTTGTACCATTAAATCTGCACCAGCAGCTGCAGAGGGGCAGGAGCCCTGACTCAGCTGCGTGGGCGGGGCACGGGCCAACATGTCAGGCCAAACAGCCCTGTGTTGGCAGCTGGTCCCGCTCACTTGCAGTGATGGCACCAAAACCAGGTAGCTCTTTACCCAAACCCAGGGTGAAGAATCAGACTCAGATCTGACTCAATTATTCCAATTTTAAGAAATGTCCGATAAAATGAGGATCTGTCATAGGAAAAGCTAACATTCCAAGGAGATAGATTTTGGGCTTCAGATATCTAAATATTGCTTGATTAAATTTTAATTTCAGTATGTTTATTGTATGAAAGAAAGAAATTGCTCAGCTTGAGGAAAAGTGCAAGAAGAGCGTGTGGCTGTTGTCTCACGCTGAAGCACTTTCTAACATGCCTGGCAGACGGTCGCTAGACCTGCGGGCTCCACACATCTGTGGTGCGAAAGGAAGCTTTGGTTCCTCACAGCACGCAGACTGTCCCGGGACTGCAGGTGCCTCCTCTGCCTGCTTCCTGCAGAAGTCGCTCCACGGCCAGCAACCGAGGGTGCAAAGGCCAGAGCTGGCAGTGTTGGGCACAGGACGTTGGGCTCCTCCCCAGCATCAGGACCTAATGGCATGATCCGCTTCCTTTTAGCCCTTTTTAGTTTTTTCTTTGCTTTCTTTTTTCTGAGAAAGAGAGGGGTTCCAGGAGGGAGAATCATTTTTAGTTTTTCATCTGGTTTCTGTTTATCTAACACTTGGTTGTGTGTATGGTGCTGGGGTTTGAACCTGGTCTTCCGTGCATGGCAGGCAGACACTCTATTACTGAGCCATTGCTCAGCCCCTTTATTTTCTTTTTTAGACAGGGTATCTGTAAGTTGCTGGGGGCCTTGCTAAGTTGCTGAGGCTGCTTTTGAACTTGCGATCCTCCTGCCTTAGCCTCCCTAGATCTATTTTTTTTAATGTAGGTATTTCTTACGGTAAACTTGCCATTTGTAATTGCTTTTGCTGTATCCCACATTTTTAATACATTGCATTACTATTTTCATCAAATGTGTAATCCTTAATGGAGGAAAAATATCAACATAATCCCGTGCTCTAAGACCCAGATGCATCCGTTTCTCCTTGGCAATCACAGAATTGACTGCATGCTCTTGGCTCTGGGAGTCAAGACAGCAGGGGTCCTTTCACCTCTGAGTAAATGAATTGTGTCCAGAATTTGGCTCGCCTTTGGAAGAGTGGACAAACCCCACGTGGAATCTAGATGTCGCAGGCACCTGGCCTCCTTCCACCCCACGCAGTAAAACCTGCACAGTCTGTAATACAGCAGAATGCACAGCTCCCTTTTCTGTTTTCAAGCTTTGTTTTATTTTTGATTGACACAGAATGATGAAGGTCAATCTCATAGAAGCCGCAACTGGAATACAGTCACCAGAGGCAGGCACGCATGCAAAGGCTGGGCAGGGGCTGGTCAAGGCGTCCGATTCTCCTCAGACAGGAGGAATGAGTTCTGGCTTCCTCTTGCACAGTGGGGAGACTACAGTTAGCAACAACATGATGTCGATTTCAAAAAAGCCAGAGGGGAGGATGTGAATGCTCTCACCCCAAAGGAGGGGTACCGGTTGGAAGTGATGCGTGTGCTAACTGCCCTGAGTTGGTCCTGACGCGAACAGCGCATGCTACTTTTCTTCCTAAGCTGCATCTGAAATCCTATGGTACCGTGAGGCATGCACACCTCACAGCCGCGGTGCCCTGCATCTCGCACCCCTTGAGCAACCGTTCAGCACAGTGTGAAATACCCATGGGAAGCATCACCCTTGTGGTCCTCCCCTGGGTCCCAGCGGCATTGTCATCAGTCCCTGGAGAGAAGTGCGCCCCAGCAGCGAGGCTCAGCCCACTTTGCCCCCGTGGCAGGAGAAGACGCAGAGGGGACTGGGGCCTGATTCACAGCCTCCTGGCCTGACTCAGCTCCCATATAGAGGAGGGTCGGACAGCTGTGCCGGTGCCTGTGCTGGTGGTCACGATGGAATTTGTTGGGATGAACTTGTGTGGAATGACCTTGGGTGGGACTGCGGCACTGACCCCACCCACCCACCCTACTAAAAGGGCAGCATTCTTACCTGGAACTCCAGTGACACACTCCAGTACCTCTCCCTTCAGCAAAGCCATCAAATACGAGCCGAGTCAGGAGGCTTTTGGCTTTCCTGCTCTTATGTCCCCAAGCACCATGGAGCTCTGGTAGGATTCGTTGCCCCAAGCAAGCTCTGTGGAGGAAGGAACCATCAGAGAGCAGGCTCTGCATTCCTGCAAAGGTGCAGGCTGGACAACATGCACACAGGTGTGTGTGTGCACAGGCATTTGTGTACAAGTGTGCACTGCATGTGTGTGTGGACAGGTGTTTGTGTGTGCATTCCATGTGAGTGCATGTGTGCAGGAGTGTTTGTGTGCATACGTGTGCGCACTGCATGTGAGTATGTGTGTGTGGACAGGTGTTTGTGTGTGCACTGCATGTGAGTGTGTGTGTGCATGGGTGTTTATGTGTGTACGTGTGTGCACTGCATGTGAGTGCCTGTGTGCATAGGTGTTTATGTGTGTACACTTGTGCACTGCATTGAGTATGTGTGTGTGGACAGGTGTTTGTGTGTGCACTGCATGTGAGTGTGTTGTGCAGGGGTGTTTATGTGTGCATATGTGTGTGCACTACATGTGAGTGCCTGTGTGCACAGGCATTTGTGTGTGCACTGCGCGTGAGTGTGTGTGTGCAGGGGTGTTTGCGTGTGTGCATGGATGTTTGTGTGTGTAGGTCTGTGCACTGAATGTGAGTGTTGTGCACAGGCATTTGTTTGTGCACTGCATGTGTGTGTGCGCAGGGGTGTTTGCGTGTGTGCAGGGGTGTTTGTGTCTGCACTGGGTGTGGGTGCCTGTGTGCATGGATGTTTGTGTGTGTAGGTCTGTGCACTGCATGTGAGTGTGTGTGCATAGGCATTTGTGTGTGCACTGCATGTGAGTGCCTGTGTGCACAGGTGTGTGTGTACATGTGTGCTCTGCATGTGGGCATGCATATGAGTATGTGTGCACTGCGTGTGAGTATGTGTGTGTGGACAGGTGTTTGTGCACTGCATGTGTTTGCGTGTGTGCAGGGGTGCTTGTATCTGCACTGCATGTGAGTGCCTGTGTGCATGGGTGTTTGTGTATGTACATGTGTGCCCTGCATGTGAGTGCATGCATGCACGGGTGTTCTACGTCTGCGCAGATTTGTCTGCGTAGATTTGCAGTCATCGTTCAGCTTTGGGTGTGGAAGTTGGACACAGGGAAACTTCTCTGGGGGTACTGAGGTCTGGCCCAGGCCCATGCAGGTCAGCCATCTGCATGCCTTCAGCTCCGCCTCTTGCTGTCCCGGCCCCAGGACCCCAGGATCCCAGGATGTGACGTACAGTGGGTCCTGCTTGCTCTTGGGGAGGTTCCAAGCCCTCGCGTGGATGCCTGCTCCCAAGGCAGTACTGAACTCCGGGTACTGTGGCCTCCTCACAATGCATACCTACAAAGAATTCGTGTGTAAGTTAGAAGAGATGAACAAGAATAACTCATAATAAAACAGGACGGTTATAAGAACAGCACAGAAGATTACGTGAGTGTCAGCTGCAGCCACCTTTCCGTGGAAGCCTGAGAAGCTGCAGCCTGCAGAGCTTGCAGAAGGAGACTGTAACCCGCACAGCTCTGGCCTGCATCGCTTCCGATGAGAGGTCTGTCTGCCTTAACTGGTGGAATTCCCTATTATCCGTGCAGCTTGGCTGACCCAGGTAACCCGAACAAGACCAGTGAAAGTGTGTGAGAGAGGTCTGGTTACTTGGAGATGAGTACATTAGAATGAGGCCCTTAGGAGCTCTAATCCAGTGCAACTGAGTCTTCCAGAGACTTGTGTGCGGGAGGGTGGCGTGGGAAGAGGCAGTGAGGCCAGCACCTGCAGTCAGGAGAAGCCGGGAGCCCTGCGCGGGAGCCTTGCTCGGCCTGCAGGTGTGCACAGCTCCTTACTGTGGTAGGCCTCAGTGTGCAGATTCCATGACGTCAGCTCCTGAACACCCTGTGGGGTTCCACCCCACTGCCACTCAGATGCAGCACGGATGGAAGACGAAGCCTGCTTCTATGTCCTGCAGCTACAGCCTGGCACTCACGCTGCGGTCCCACTCCTGGAAGCAGGTGGCCCGCAGGTCCCCAAGTCAACCTCCCCCAGCGCTGGAGCACGGTGTTCCCAGCTAACAGAGGGCAATCGTTCCTCCTCCACTGTGTGAGGCAGATTTTCTTTGGGACACAGTATTTTAATAAATCTAGGTCATCAGTCACTGAATTAGAAATGTCATTCTTTATGAAAGGGAAACTTCCACGTCTCCAGGGTGATAGAAGTTGTGGTAAAAACCTGTTCTGTTCAGGCTGTGTTTAAATTGATCTCAGGGATTCTGCAATCCCTTCTGGTCATGGAGGGTGTGCCAGGTGAAATTTAAGAATGCTATCCATAATGATAATTGCAGGATTGCATGAACCAGAACCCTGGAGACCAAGGCACTCTTCTATTAGACGCCCATGGACTGTCCAAGTCCAGATGACAACAGTGCCAATTCAGGAACAAACTCCCCTACAAGAACCGAACGAGACTTTCTGTACAACTCCTCCCGCCCATGGGTCAGGAATTAAACCAGCCATTTTAAGAAGCAGCTGGGTTTCAAATCTGTGATCTGTGCTTTGTGGGACCTCACGCAAAGCCACCATCCTCTCTGCGTGCGCGGTCTGAATCATTTTCCTCCCAGATCCACTGCTGTGACCCCCCTGTTTCAGTCACTTTGGGAGCAAGCTGACCACAGAAGGCATGAGGCAGGAGAGAGACATAAGGATGGGGAGAACAGAGACAGGCAGGGCCGTGGTGGCCTCTGGTGACTCAGGCTAGGGCTTTGACGGCCTTAAAGCAGTGGCAACATGGAAGGGCAATTTCTGTGCAGAGTAATCCTGTCCTTCACATGACAAACCCCTGCTTGGGAAAATGCTGTGCAAAGGATATAGAGAGTTTCTGGGCAAAACTCCAGAAATGTAAAAACAGTCCTTGACTCCGAATCCAGACACCAGTTGCTAGGGTAAGAAAAGTTTTAAGAATAAAAACTTTAACTACAAAAACGCTGCAGATGCTGCAGCCTTCAAAGCCTGGAACTTTCTCCTAGTTGTCTTTTTTTTTTTTTTTTTAAGAAAGAGCAGATAGAGAGAGAAAGAGACAAGAAATCTTTATTTAGTTTTTCATGTGACTTTCATTCCTCAGACACTTAGTTGTGTACGTGGTGCTGGAGTTTGAACTCATGTTCTCGTTCTTGCCAGGCAAGCACTGTAACCGCTGAGCTACCACTCCAGCCCCTCCTAGTTGTCTTTCTAATGACAAAATACCATAAAATAAATGTGCTGTGCTAGCTCTGGGTCACTGCTTCCCCATCCGAGGACAGTGTCCCCCCCGATCCCAGCTTTTTCTCCCCATGTCTATGTGTCTGTGACTTCTTTATTTTCTTAGACCCTCATTACCCCTCACCGAGCAGGTGGTGGCCAATAGGACAGACCAGAGTGGCATGATGTAATGTCCACTTTCACAAAGACCCGAAGTCCAGGCTTAAAAGTCACTTTGACACTTCTTGATCACAAACTGCACTACTGAATCAATTATTAGACCTTATCCACAGTTAGCTCATGTGATACTGTGTTCACAAAGCATCAGAAACAAAGAAAAATGACTGGGGAGACTGAGGCAGGAGGATGGCAAGTTTGAGGCCAGCTTCAGTAACTTAACGAGGTCCTGTCTCAAAGTAAAAAATGTTTGGAAATTTGGCTCGGTGGTAAAGCGCTCCTGGGTTCAATCCACAGTACTGAAAATAGAGGAAAATGACCGTCGCCATCTCCATAATGGTGAGCCCCTCCCTCACTCCAGCAGAGGTCAACATGCCCAGTTTCCATCATGGAGGACACTAAGCCCCTCCTGGATCCTGTCTCTGCACCACTTCTCTTCCTGTGTGGGGGCACCCAGCTGGGACCAAGCCAGTGTTCCCCTTCCATACCCACGCCCTGCCCTTCCTCTCAGCGTATCCTCTTCCTTTCTCCCAATAAAATCACCTTATCCTCAAATTCCTTTCTACAGCGACCTCAAGAACCCTCACAGCCCACAGTGAAGTGTCCCTCTATCTTGGGCCCATCCTGGTGATATAAGATGTACGTCTTTTCTGTCAAACTTGAAAGATTGTGATGTATAATCTACTACCTCCATCTTAGATCCCCCTCCCCCTCTGAAGATAGTAACTCCCTCACCTGTGTCCACCCACCTGTGTCCGCCCACCTCTTTCCAAGGACCCCTTCCGGTACCCAGCCATCTTCTTCCAGCGAACTTGGAATCCCTACGACCCTCGCCACGTGTGCGGCGACCCCCACCCCATTTTCTCCCAGTCGCTGCCTACTTCCTCTTGCACCTGCCTCCACCTAATCACAGCCAATCGCGCAGACTGCGCACCTGAGCTCCTCCAATTAGGGCGAAGGGCAGTGTTGCGTCAGGTCGACATTAAAAACCCCTCACTCCCTTGCGAGACACGCACTTTTTCTTTCGCCCTTCCGGCCAAAGTAAAATTTCTGCCTTGCTCACCCACACCCGACCACGTGTTTGATTTCATTTATAACAGTGACAAGAGGCTGAAGCAGGTCCAGCATCCGCCCCACCTACATGACCCAGGTGGCAGTGAAGGCCACAGCCACTGCTCTGTGCACATTCACAATAGGAGCTGACCTCATCAGGAAGCTCCACTGCTACCAACTCGCCAGAGGGAACCAACGAGCTACAGCGCACCAGCCATCAATACCCTTTCTCTAATAGAAAAAAGATACTGGAAAGGAAGATTCCAGCACCTGCTGATTGACAGACTGGGGAAGGGAAACAGGTTTGCTCAAAGGTGGAAGCCGGAGGAGAGCTTTCACTGTCTCAGACTCCCTGTGTGGGGAACTCAGGCACAAGCAGCTTTTATGAGAGGGAAGAGGGGCCACAGTGGGATGGAGGCAGAAAACCCACTTACCCTGCCTCTTCCCGGGGACCACCATGGCAGTCATATGAACAATGGATGAACCAGAATAGACTTCATAAAATTTGACAAAAAATAACCAGAAAAACCTTTGCAAAGAGAACTTATAAAGAACTTAAGCTAAGAACCCCAAAACCAGACGAGCTGCTCACAGCTGCTGGAAAAGCAAACCCATCTGTGTAGCAGAGGAAAAGGAAGAGGTGAGAAGCAAGCCCAACCGGGTCTCCCTGACGTAGCACTCTAGCCCTGCTTGAACCAAAAGCACTGGGCCACCTGCAACTCCAGATACGGTGGCCCTTGTGGCCTCCATCAGCTGGGGTAGGTGCAATGAAGCCACTTCCTGGAGAGCCCCTTCAACCCCCATATCATGCACTGAGGCCCCCTTCTCGCACCCAGGGGCCCTCACCTCTGGGCCCAGGCTGCACACTCCTGACTGAGGCTCCCTTCTCGCACCCAGGGGGCCTCACCTCTGGGCCCAGGCTGCACACTCCTGACTGAGGCTCCCTTCTCGCACCCAGGGGGCCTCACCTCTGGGCCCAGGCTGCACACTCCTGACTGAGGCTCCCTTCT
>PVKS010018544.1:0-22330 GCA_004027875.1 Aplodontia rufa | reverse complement strand
GCCTCCCTGAACTATAACTAACTGAAGAAGGCTTTTCAAAGATAATAATCACAGTGTGTTAACCTAAGGCAATGTCCCAGGAGACAAAATTGCGACCACTTAAATCTTGAGGGAATGAATTAGTGAAGTGAAACTATTATGGAAAATAAGATCTGTGACACGTGGGGAAACACTCCTAGGAAGGAGTCTACCATTGCTGCAGCGTAAACTACAGAAGAGGGAGCAGTGAGAGTGCGCTGAAGCAAGCCCCTGCAACTCCCTCAAAGCTCCCTCTGCTGTTTCCCCAGGCAGTGACACTTTAGATGTGTCAATGACCAGCATTCCATCGCAGGATGATTAAATGTTGGACGAACTGGAAAGGAGGACAGCAAGGACAAAGCAGTGAGAGTCTTCTCTGAGGAGCTGCCTCAGCTCAGCACCTGGCCAGCAGGCCGCAGCAGGAGGACCTGTTCTCAGTGGGAGCTCCTGGACCTTGCTGCCCCAGGGCCTCTGCCTCCACCACCCCAAACACCATTCGCATTGGCAGCATCTCTGTCCCAGGCTGGGGACACAAAGGCTCACAACACAAGGCAACCACAGGAGCTCACCTTCTGAGAGAGCAGGGCACCCAAGTAAAAACTAGGAAGTGAGTGAAGGACACCTGAAAAGTGGTGAGCAAACAGAGCAGGAGTGGGGACAGGGGAGGTGACAGCCCAGGTAGGCATGCATGTCAGCACAGTGCCCTGGAGGGAGGTATGGAGGAGAGAGCAGGAGTGGGGACAGGTGACAGCCCAGGTAGACACCACCTGTCTCACCTCCCAGGGACCCACCTGCAGAATCTGTGTCCTGTGAGCTCCCAGTTGTGAACATGCATGTTCCTGCTTCCCTGTTGGGTCATCCCCAGGCACCGGGCCAGGTAGCTTCCACTCTGAGAGCTGAGAGAGCTAGCAGTGACCTTCAGAGCTGTGTGTTCCCCCTCTGCTGAACGCTAATCATAATAAATCGACTCTTCTTTGTAGCCACAGGCTAGGAGACATTAATGTTTTTGCAAAGCAGGGCCCAGTGTTGTCGGACACAGACTGAGGCTGTCTGGTTCCCTGCAGGATCAGGGTCCACACAGTCTCTGCTCAGACGTGACTGGTTTATTCCCTCTGTGCAGGAGCAGAGGCTGTCTGGGTCCCTCGGAGTGTCTCTGGCTGTCTCAAGGGGCCTTTCCTGGCAGCTCCAGCTAGGCTGCTGGAAGCCCCTCCACTCCAGGCCTGCACTGTCCTGAGCACAGGCCGTTACCACCAGCCTCACTCTGTGCCCATCTGTGCACATCCACGAGACAGAAGAAATAACCAAGTGTCACACACTGGCCAGCACTGGAGACCCAAACCAAGCAGACCAATGAAACCTGTGGCCACAAGGCACTGATGGCCTGTGAAGTGAGACAGGGACCAGCACAATGGCAGAGAGCGTGCCAGCTGGCAGGTGGTAGTCATGATGGCGAACGCAGATGTGGGAAGGTAGAGAGGGGAGCTGGGAGGTTGCTCCTGCTTACCCAGAGAGAGGGCCAACATGGCAAGGCCATCTTGAAAATGAAGTGGCATGGGGGACAGTGCAGGCATGGGGGTACCACGGGGAAGCACAGAGCGTGGGAAGAGCCATTGCCTACCCTGCTTCCAGACCCTGGGCTGGGCCGAGGAGCAACATGATCGTAGTGCTTCCTAATGCAGCTCTGGGTTAGTGGGGGAAACTTGAAAGGAAGCGCAGGGATGCATGAGGACATTGGATCAAAACCCAGGTGAAAAGTGGCAGTAGGACATCCAGGTGGCAGGACCTGAAGGAAGGGATGAGAGCCTGGGCATGACAACCACAAAGCCAAGATCGCCATTGTGTGATGGGAGCACTGCGTGAAATGCCACGCTCTGCCAAGGACCCATCGTCACTGCACACTGAGGTGGAGCCCTGACATTGCTGGCATCAGTGACCTTGACGCTAGAGCTAAGCATCTTGTGTGAGCGTCCACCTCTCCCATGGCCCTGCATCCCATGTCCCCATGTCCTTCCTCATACAATCCTAATGGACCTCAGGACGGCCACCAAAGCCACCCAGGAGCATCCCGAGCTTGGGTGGCAGCCTCATGGCTGATGGCTACTAGTTGATGAGGTTGTTTCCTGCCCAATGTCCTGGGCCCCCAGCACAGGTGGCCTTTTGGTCACACCCTCTGGGCATCGGATGCTGTAAATGAGCAACACGGTTCCCCTGCTGTGTTCGTGCTCCTGGGCTTCTCTGCACGCCCCTCCCTGGATCCCATCCTCTTCATGGTGGTCCTGGGCTGCTATGTGGCGTCTGTCCTAGGCAATGCCACCATCATTCTGGTTGCCCGTGTGGACATGTGTCTCCACATGCCCATGTACTTCTTCCTTGACAACCTCTCCTTCCTGGGAGTGGAAGCATTGTCCCACAGCTGCTGGTCAACCTCTGGGGCCCACAGGAAGCCATCAGCTTTGGCAGATGTAGGGTGCAGTTCTATGTGTCCTACCGGCTGGGGACCACCAAGGGTGTCCTCCTGGCTGTCATTTCCTACGACTGCTATGCTGCCATTTGCAGGCCCCTGCACTACACCATCATCATGGACCCTCAGCTGTGCCTCAGCCTGGCATGCGCCTCTTGGCTTGGGGGTCTCTCCACCAGCATGGTGGGCTCCACACTCACCATGCTCTTACCCCCATGTGACCACAATTACATCAACCACTTCTGTGAGATTCCCCTCATCATGCAAGGGCCTGTGTGGGCACCAGGCTCAACGAGATAGAGATGCCCCTGGCCAGCTTTGCTGTGGGCGTCCTGCCTCTGGGCCTCATTCTGGTCTCCTACGGACACATTGCCCAGGCTGTGCTAAGGACCAGGTCAGCAGAAGGGTGCTCATCCACGTGGCTGTGGTGGCCTTGTTTTACGGGAGCATCCTGTTCATGAACCTCCAGCTATCCAAGAGCAGCTCACATGAGCAGAGCAAGTTCATAGCTCTCTTTTATGCCGTGGTCACCCCCATGCTGAACCCACTCATCTACACGCTGAGGAACAAGGACAGGAAGATGGCACTCAGACACTGTTAGAGCCCCGCTGTGAGCTTGTTCTGCTGACTGTGCTGTGTGCGTTGTGTGTTTTATATACTTATGTCAGTAGGATGCGCATCAATACACGAGAGCTTCATGTGTGTTGATATATTGTGCATCAATTCACGAGAGCTTCATGTGGGTTGATATGATGTGCATCAATACACGAGAGCTTCATGTGTGTTGATATGATGATAGACAAATGACAGGTAATATGTAGATAATAGGTAGAGAATATCTACCTGTTGGATGGATGAATAGATAATAGATGACAGATGATATGTGGATAGTGGGTAGAGGATAGATACAGGATGGATGGATAGATGACAGATGATAAACAGAAGACAAGTGATAAGTAGATAAGAGGTAGAGGATAGATACAGGATGGATGGATGGATGGATTGATAATAGATGACAAATGATATGTAGATAATAGATATAGGATGGATAGATAAATAAGAGGTGACAGATGAGACATGATGGGTGGAGAGGTGGAGAGACAGACTGGCTAAATGGATGAATAAGTAGCACTCCTCGTGAGGATTAAGGGTTAGGTAGAATTTCATTCTTCATCATGCAAACCCAGCTCTTCACCCATGCTAATGGAGATCTTAGGCAGCAATAAGTCCCCAGGTGGGGACACCTGGAAGGGTTCACTGGTCCCCACATGGGGACACCTGCGGGGACCTCTGCCATCTCTACACCACCTGAACTTGAGCCCAGCTGTGCTGAGAAGTGGTAGACAAGGCCATGGGTCTACCAACCCGTGTCACTTTGAAGGAAATAGGACAAGCAGGGAGATCTATGAGCTTCAAATGTGCAATGAATCTCACCTGGGAGGCTTTGTGACAGTCCTCCCCAAGTTGGGCTTGAGTCAGCTCACCACAAGCCCCGCGGCCTGGAAACGTCCTCACAGTCAATAAGGGGCTCACAAACAAAGCTCCAGTTCTCTGAAGGGTGGTGACAGCCACACAGGGAGGCTGGCAGTAAGTGTGGTTCCAGTGTGAGGAAAAGCCCACCGCACGCAGCTGGCCTCACCCGGTGGCCATGGCGGGGCCCTGGGAGAGCTGCTCGGCTCTGCTGTGTGCATGCGGTTAGCCATGACGTCTGTCCATGGCCACGTCCCCCGGGCCAACCTCATCTCATCCCAGAAGCCAGGCCTGGGACGGGAGCCCCTGGGGACTTTAGGTGGCTCCCTGTGGTGGACATAGCCCCCCCACCCTGGGGAGCCAGGAAGGCACAGCAGCAGGTGGCCACAGACTCACTCAGTCCTGCGGGGTGAGAATTGTACTGTTTGGGGAATCTTCCTTCAGCTCGCTCAGGAAGCACCCAAGGGAGAGAAGATTCTAAAGACAACAAATAAGATATAAATCCCTCTGGAACACTCCCCACACACTCAGCCCTCGAACTAATTATCTGCACCCACGTAGCTCAGGCCCCAGAGGAACCAGAGGATGTTCTCAGGGGGAGCCACCAAGACAACAAATCCCCTCTCCTGGCCGGATTCTGGGCACTTGGCACCCTGTGAGACTGGCACTCCTGTGTGAGACCTCGGCACCCCACCCTGGCTGCTCACTCTCCAGGCCCTTGCTCCTCCCCCTCCAGGTGAGCAGGGTCAGGCTGGGGGGCATGAAGACAGGTGCCCCTAGCTCCCAACAGTGCAGGAGTGTCTCACCAGGGAGGGTGGCCTGGTGCAGGCAGCAGGAGGGAAAGGCCTGCATGGGCCTCTCTTCCCCCACCCCAACACAGCCGTCTGCAGAGCGGGGAAGTAGTCAGGACTAAGAGGAGGCATGTGTTTGTGGAGGCTGAGACAGAACGGCGACAACACCCACACCGCCAAGCTGCGGGCCAGAATGTGCAGGAGGCATGAGACGCTTAAAGATCAGGGGACCCAAATGCGCACAACCCACTCCCACGGATGAAGTCATACACAGCACCACACAAATGTGGCGCTTCTATGGCAGGAATGCATTTACAGCACTGTTACCTGAGCTACTAGGCGGTTCAGAGGCAGAGGGCAGGCGGGGCTGACCCTGGTGGGAAGGCATACAAAATAGCGTGCTGGCACCAAGAAGGGAAGGGTGGGCGGTCTGACAAGGAAAGAGGGCCAGGGACAAGCATGGCAGGAGCAGCCCTGCCCCAGTTCTTGTGGGAGGAAGAGAGGTACCAGGCTGGAGCTTGCACCCTAAGTGTGGCCAGAGCCAACAGAGACAGGAGGTTGGTGGGACAGGAAGCGCGACAGGCAGATCAGAGGTGGGCCTGAAGGGTCCTGGCACCCTCTGAACAGTGGAGGATAGATGGAGGACTGCACCGTCTGATGGGATTTGGTGGTGCTCTGCAAACAGGTGGCCCATGGGGGAAACACACGACTGTCACAGCAACAAGAGTCCAGCGGAGCGTTACTCCATTCCCCAAGTTCAGCAGGCGCCCTTCCTTCCATGCTGTTCCCCAAGCTGGGGCCCAACTAAAGCCCAGCAGTTGTCAGCAAAGCCATTGCAGAGAAAGTTACTTTTCAAACTGGTATTCACCTTTCTCCGCCTGGCTTATTTTACCTAAATGGTGGCCTGGGTCCATCCACTTGTCACAAATGACAGGACTGCCTGTAGCTTAGGCGCAGATGCTTGCCACTCTGCACACCACTGCAGCTTCTCACCCCTCTTCCACAGACGGACACGTTCTAGTTTGAATGGTGCTGCACGGCCTCAGGAGTGGCTTCTTTCCCGGAGGCTACAGGCCCTGAGCTGGGCCACAGGGTAGCCCCATGCTGATCTCCCGGACAGCTGTACCGAGGCACCTCCCACAGCTACGTGCAAGGGCTGCGCTTCCTCCACATCCTCCCCACTTCAGGGTATGTTCTACCAACACTGAGGTGAGATAGATAAGCTCTCACTCACACTGACTGTGAGAGTTGGTCTCCGTGAAGGACGGAGAGCCTAGCAGTGTGCGGGGACGGTTGGAGACACGGTGGACAGGAGAACTGCGAGGACAGCTGAAGAGGAGGGAGACGCTCGAGAGACCTGTGCCAGACTGTGACAGACAGGAGGCAGTGCTCGGCACCCTCACCACCAAGAGGAAGCAGGGACAGGGTGCCCCGTTCTCAGCGGGCCAGCCTTTGCCACCGCAGAGCAAACTGCTCTCCAGAGCTCCCCATGGGACCAAGACACCTTGACCCGAACAGATCTGCAAATGCACAAGTTATTCAAGAGCCCTCTGAAGTGAGGATTAGTTTGATTTGAATTTTGGATTGAGGGGGAGGCTGTGCTTTGGGGGTTTTGTTTTGTGGAGGGTGCTGTCTTGTTTTTCTTCTAGTTGGTTTCTGTTTGTTTGTTTTGGTTTTATTTGGGGGGGTTGGTACTGGAGTTTGAACCCAGGGGTGCTTTACCACGGAGTCACATCCCCAGCCCTTCTTACTTTTCATTTTGAGATAGGGTCTCACTAAGTTGCTGAGGATGGCCTTGAACTTGTGATCCTCCTGCCCCAGCTTCCCAGGTGTAAACCACCATACGCAAACCTCTGAAGATTTTGTTGTAATTTCCTACTAAAGATACTTCATAGTATATTCCGCTTCCTTCCAGAGGAAGAAATGATAGTATTTCCATGAAATAGCACCTCTTCCAACAAAGCCCAACACTTTCAGAAAGATTCCTCTGCACTGGATCTCCAGACTCCAGCCCAGCACCCGCCAGCCTTGCGCACCAACCTAAGTTCAGTTCTCGATAGGAGCCAGACACACGC
Organism: Aplodontia rufa; assembly: GCA_004027875.1. Lineage (NCBI taxonomy): Eukaryota > Metazoa > Chordata > Mammalia > Rodentia > Aplodontiidae > Aplodontia > Aplodontia rufa. The sequence goes on along the minus strand of PVKS010018544.1, from coordinate 15,515 downwards.
ACACGCACACACACACGCACACGCACACACACGCACATGCACACACAGGCACACACACACATGCACACACACATGCACACATGCACACATGCACACACAGGCACACAGGCATGCACTCACACAGGCACACACACATGTGCGCACACATGCACACATGCACATACAGGCACACAGGCATGCACACACACACACACACACACAAATGCATGCACAGTCACACAGGGATGCCCTTACACGTGCACAGACCCACACACACACATACACACATCCTGGTCCCAGATTGTCAGTACAGATGGTTTCTGTAGATTTTCATGATCTGAACTGTATTTCCATTACAGAAGCCACCTCTATAGGTTTTCTCATAATTACACCTCGGCTCTCTTTGTTTTAAACTTGTGGTCAAAGAAAACTTCCAGAACTTATCACATGGGCAAGCCCCCAACGAAGTGGTACTGCGCCAGAGCATGGTGGTTCTTCCAAGAGCTAAAGAAAATCAATTCATAACTCCAAACTATCCTCGCCGGACCTTCATGCAGAAGAATTGGAACAGGATCTCCAAGAAGCCTTCACACACCATGTGCATGCCAGCACCATTCACAGCAGCAAAACACGGAGGCAGCCAGTGTCCACGGACAGGTGACGTACACAGACAGGCTGCAGGATCACGCAATGCCACTTGGCCTTAAAAGGTGGTAAATTGTAATATGTGCTGCAGTGTGGACTACGACAAAACTTCAGGGCACAATGAAAGGGAAAGAAGCTAATCACAAAATTAAAAATATGGCAAAATTTACTTGCATGAGATAGAGTACTCAAAGTCATACTCACAAGCCAGATGCAGTGGCACACTCCTGTACTGCCAGTGGATTGGGAGGCTGAGGAAGGAGGATTCCGAGTTCACAGCCAGCCTCAACAACTTAGTGAGGCCCTCAGCAGCGTAGTGAGAGCCTGTCTCAAAATAAAACACAAAAAAGGCTGAGGATGTGTCTCAGTGGTTACGAGCCCCTGGGTTCAATCCGTGGTACCAAAAAAAAAAAAAAAGAAAGAAAGAAAAATCACATGCACATAAGGAAGCTAGGGTTGCCAGGGTCTGGAGGAAGAAAGAACAAAGACATTGAAGAGATAAAGTCAGAGTTTGCAAGACGGAAGATTCTGGTTGAAGGAGGTGGGGAGGGTTGCCCCACAGTATGCGTGAACTTGAAATCACTAGGTGTGCACACTTAAAAATGGGCAAGGGACAGAAACTCATGCTCTGTGTCCTTTACCGTAACAAAAGAGTGGGGGAAAGAAAGGGAGAGAGGATTGCACCATACCAACTGCTCTCAGAGTCACCTCCCAGCAGTCCACTGCATGGCCCCTTCCTCCTGAGCCCAGGGCCCTCCCTGGCTGCAACGGAAGGACACTGTCTTCTGCAGAGCCCCTCTGAAACACATGGGCCAGTGCCAAGTACTGCAAGCCCCCTCCTCAGCCTGACAGCAGCAAGCGCTCCTGCTCTTTTAGGATGGATTGAGAGAGAAACAGTAGTGCAGAAGAGAAAACAGGGAGGAACTTCCTAGGAAGGTGTACTTGTGTGGACTGGGTTCCAGGTGGGGCTAAACGTGAAGTCTGTGCTGTTGCAGGTCCATCTCTGCCAAGGCCACACTCAACCGGGGAGAGCTTCTCATAGACGTCACGGGGATTACCCCACTGGCATAGAAAGGTCTGAGGACACTGCCAGGGAGTCACTAAACTGAGATCGCCCTGCTCATCCCCTCTGTCCCTTTCCCTGCAGGCTTGTGTAAGTCTGAGCCATGGAAGGAGAAAACGTGACTTCCAGCACCTTCGTCCTGCTGGGCTTCTCAGAGTACCCGTGGCTGGAGATGCCCCTCTTTGCCGTGGTCCTGGTCTCCTGCATCCTCACACTCGTGGGAAACAGCTCCATCATCGCCCTCTCCCTGCTGGAGCCCAGACTCCAGACCCCCATGTACCTCCTCCTGGACAACCTCTCTGTGCTCGACCTCTGGGTCACCTGCACCGTTGTGCCACAGCTGCTGGCCAACCTCTGGGGGCCAGAGAAGACCATCGCCTCCTGGGCATGCATCACACAGTCCTACCTCTTCCACTGGACAGGCTGCACCGAATGTGCCCTGCTGGCGGTGATGGCCTTCGACCGCTACGTGGCCATCTGCCAGCCCCTCCAGTACACGCTCATCATGCGCCCGTGGGTGTGTGGGCAGCTGGCCGCTGCAGCCTGGTGCAGTGGCCTGGCCAATTCTCTGCTCCAAGCCACGCTCACCCTCCAGCTTCCCCTCTGTGGGCACCGCACCCTGGACCACTTCTTCTGCGAGGTGCCCGCTCTGATCAAGCTGGCCTGTGGGGACACCACAGCTAACCAGCTGGCCCTGGCCCTGGGAGCCATCCCTTTCGGCATGCTGGCTCCCCTGCTAGTGGTCATCTCCTACTCCTGCATTGCGAGGGCTGTCCTGAAGCTGCCCTCAGCTGCAGGCAGGCGCAGGGCCCTTGGCACCTGCAGCTCCCACCTGCTGGTGGTCCTCATGTACTTTGGGCCAGCCATCTACATGTACCTGCAGCCTCCAGCCAACAGTACCCAGGCCAAGTTCACATCCTTCTTCTACTGTGTGGTCACCCCTCTGCTCAACCCACTTGTCTACACCCTGAGAAACAGGGATGTGCAGGTGGCTTGGGGGAGGGTGCTGCACCCCCAGGGCTGGCTCAGGTCTTAGGATCTGATGGTCTCTGCCCGCCTCCTAGAACAATGGCACACACCCAGCACTTGACGCTGGTGCAACTAGAGAGACTCTGCCACCTGCAGTCACAGAGCTGTGTGCTTGCCCTTGACCTTCCCAAATGGCCTGCTCCGGACAGGCAGAGAGAGCAACTCAGTCCATTCATTTGTGGAACAGTAAGCAACGCCATCCTTCAAATCCCTTCCTATACCATCTTCCGAATGTCCAGAAATTTGCAGGAGAACGTTGCAGCAGATTTCAACAAGACTTTTTAAGCCTCGCTGCGGAGTTCATATTAAAGCAAACTGGAGCCATGAGAGACTCCTTTTTGTGTTATGACTCCACCTTGTACTTGCGAATGTTTGTCTAAAGATAGGTTCTATAAGAAAGTAAGGTACAGGAAAGTCATAAATCACATTGCTGGGGCTGGAGCGGTGGCTCAGCGGTTACGGCGCTTGCCTGGCATGCGAACAAGCACACGGGTTCAAACCCCAGCATCCACATACACAACAAAGTGTCAGAGCAACGAAAGCCATGTGAAAAACTCAATAAAAATTGATTCTATCTGTCTGTCTGTCTCTCTCTCTCTCTCTCTCTCACTGTCCTTCTTTTAAAAAAAAATCACATTGCTGCACACTGCAAATTGTTAACTGAGTTCTGCGCATGATTACATGACTGAGTCAAGGAACACCTACACACGTGTGCACACCATCATCATTACAACAGAACAATGACCAAAAGGAGGTTGGAAGTTAGAGAAGAAAAACATCTTGCGTTCTCAGGCTTGCAGCCCCGCTTGCCGGCACACACTGCTGCTGATCACCTTAACAACAGTTTGAGGGTCTGCCTGCTGGTGCTCGAGTCCAGGCGCCTGCTTCCTCTGTTTCCTTGTGTCATATCGCCATTGCTCTGGCACAGAGTCGCAGTAGATTTTGTTTTAGCCAGCTTTTTTGTTGCTGTGACTAAAAGACATGACAAGAACAATTTTAGGAGGAAAAGTTTATTAAAGGGCTCACAGTTCCAGTTCCAGAGGTCTTAGTCCATAGAAGGCTGTCTCTATTCCTTGGGGCTGAAGGCTGAACACATGGTGGAAGGTTGGCTCCAGGGAGCAGAGAGAGAGACTCCAGAGATACAAAACATGTATCCCAAAAGCACGCCCGCAACGATCACCTCCTCCAGCCACACCTTGCCAGCCTACGGTTACCAGTTAATCCCTAACAAGGGATCAACTCACTGATTGGACTAAGACTCTCACAATCCAATCAGTTGTGCCCAGCCTTCCCGGATTGTCTCACATAGTGATCTTTTGGGGGACATTTTTAATCTAACCCATACCATTCATGGAAAATATTCAAACTACTTCAACCTCTCTTGTCTCAGAATCTCACAATTATGCTGGTCTCAAATGGCTGTCACCTGCCATTGATCACAGCCTCCCAACATCAATGCCTGCATCACCACTTAGTCCTCCCCTTGATATCACTTTACTTCTCTCCATTAATTCATGTCAAGTACAACTGAGTCTCTACAGGTCATACACTTTGTATGTATACATGTACCTGCAGCCTCCAGCCAACAGTACCCAGGCCAAGTTCCCATCCTTCTTCTACTGTGTGGTCACCCCTCTGCTCAACCCACTTGTCTACACCCTGAGAAACAGGGATGTGCAGGCGGCTTGGGGGAGGGTGCTGCACCCCCAGGGCTGACTCAGACTGTCAAGTCAATGTGCTTATGAGTGTGCCCGACTGCACCTGGCCTCAAGAACATGCTTTAAGCAGAGCTTCATTTAATTTTCCTGCCAGGTACTCCAACCATTTTAACCCCTGCTGTCTCTCAGCATCTCAGGAGCTCGCTTTCCTCAAACCCCTCATTGCTCCAGTTTATCAAACCTTTGCTTCCCCAATGCCTCAGGGTCTTCTTGGGGACTGGAGCACAGTGTTCCAGGGTGACTCTCAGGGTCTCCTTGGGGACTGGACCAGTTTTCCACAGTGCTCTTCTGGGCCCTACATGGGTACTGGAAACACATCACTGCAAGATGTTCTTTGTCACCCTCCATGGGGCCTCTGTCCACGGAGGGAACACAAGGCTCCACATGTGCATGTGCACGTGTGTGTGTGTGTGTTGTGGTGCTGGAGACTGAACCCAAGGCCCCGAGCAGGCTAGGCTGTTGCCCTACCCCTGAGGCGCACTCCAGCCCCACACTTCTCCTTCTGAGAACTGTTGGTGTGTGTATGTATATATCCCTTGTGTGCATGTCTGCACATGTGTGTGGTGCCGGCAGTTCTATCCAGGACCTTGTACACTTGGCTGGTGTCTACCACTGAGCTGCATCCCAGCCCCTCACTTCCGCTCATGAGAGCTGCACACGTGTGTGTATGTGTGTGTGCATCTGAACGTGCCCGACACTTCCATCTTGTCTACAAACCACACACTCACACACTCGGGGTCTGTGCAACACTTTTTAGTCCACAGGTGACCAACTTATATGGAAGATCAATGAGCAGGAAACAGAGAAGAGTACAGTCCTTATGTCACAAAGCCAGTGATTCTCTGCCTGCAAATCCCTGAGTCCATGGAGCTGATGGCAGAATGGACTCAGCAAAACTCTGCCCCAGACGTCGCACTGGCGATGGGAAAAGGTCACACGGAACTGAGCCGACTGGGACACAAGACATTTTCTAGATAGGAAGGTGTGTGACAAACATCTCCAGAGAGCAACACGCATCTAAAAAGAGATAAAGTTGAAAAGGAAAGGGAAACGGCTCCCAGGAAGACTACGAGAAATTTACTCCAGAGTGTTAGGATTTGAGGGGCAATTCGAGAAGGTGAGACAGCAGGTTGGGTCAGCAGAGGTCTTTCTTACAGTGCAAGGGCACAGCCATAGGTAGGTGTGGACTCAGATTTCACTAGAGTGAGCCAAGTGACAACTGACCATGATGCCACTCAGGGAACAAAGGCCACTCATCCCCATCCCAAGGTCATAACAGCTGGGAGTGAATGATCAGGCAGAAGCTAGGTACAGTCTCTGAACACCTGTGTTTATGAAAGAATGTAGAAGAGTCAGCCCCAGCGTGCAAACCTTTCAAGTGGCCTTGGCCACGTTTTCATTGGTTTACCAGTTGGACAGGAATAGACAGCGGGGTGCAGCCTCCGTACTGTACTGGACACAAATACCTTCTGAGCAGCCTGCAGCTGCTGGAAGTCTCCTTCAGCCACCTGCAGGAGCAAGCCCATCCTCGCTGCGTAACGCCTGCGCAGCTTGCTTCTACCTGACCAGGGCTTATGCCTTTAATTCAAGCGTGTTTGAAGCATTGCTGTGAAATCCTTGCATGCAGATGGGACGGGAGATGGAGGATGCAGCCTGCAGCTTGGGGGATGCAGAGGGTGCAGGAGACACCCAGGCCTCCAGGTTTGGTCTGCTGCAGTGAGCAGGCTGTGGCAGGGCTCCCCACAGAGCCCTCCTGCCACACAGGATGCCTTCTCAACCAGCCATCCCTCTTTTTGCAAGAGGTTCTACACTAGGAGAAACGCGGATTCTCCTGCCCATGGAACCTGAAGAGAAAGAACAGACAGCAGGGCTCAGGAGGAGGTAAGAGGAGCAGGTCCAAGGAGGCTCAGGGGGAGGTAGGAGATGCAAGTCCATGGAGGCTCTGGAGGAGGTAGGAGATGGAGGTCCAGGGAGGCTCAGAAGGAGGTAGGAGGAGCAAGTCCAAGGAGGCTCAGGAGGAGGTAGGAGGAGCAGGTCCAGGGAGGCTCAGGAGGAGGTGGGAGATGGAGGTCCAAGGAGGCTCAGGAGGAGGTAGGAGATGGAGGTACAAGGAGGCTCAGGAGGAGGTAGGAGATGGAGGTACAAGGAAGCTCAGGAGGAGGTAGGAGATGGAGGTACAAGGAGGCTCAGGAGGAGGTAGGTGGAACAGGTCCAAGGAGGCTCAGGGAGGGCAGAGGTACTGTCCTGGGGAAGAGCAGCCCAGGGCTCTGCTGAGATGCACTTGGGTGAGACGGGGCTGTGCTAGGGGACCTGCAGAAGTGACTGAGGTTGCTCTTACTACAGGGACAGCAGTGTCTGAAACAATGGATATGTAGCTTGTTTTGCTGTAGAAAACATTCAATTACACACACACACACACACACACACACACACTTATGGTATCATGTCATGTGATACACACACAATAAAATTTGTTTTTAAAAGGAATAAGCCTTATTTTAAGGAATAAGCCTTATTTTAAGGCCTGGTGTTGAACCAGAACTGTTTTTCTTTTCATTTAATGTCCTGCTGGATTTGAATCTCATTCTTCCTGGGTAACAAGTGGAAGAGGCAGCTGGGATTCTGAGGAGCGATGGGGACAAGAATCCCAGCAGAGGCTCCTGTGTGCCTGTCACGGTGCCCAGAGCTGAGCAGCTTCCCATGGTCACAGATGGTGCAGGGCTGGGCTGGGCACCTCTCACATTTGCAGATGACACCGTGAGCTGTGGAGAAGGGTGGTCACCTGCCCAAGCCACAGACAGCTAATGACTGACTGTAGGGCTTACCGAGCCACCCACTGGGGGCTCCACTGTGACTTCATGGCGTCAAACCCCACGGTGCCCCACTGCCGTCTTCCGGGACGCGCCGAAAATGGCTAGCACCCAGATGAACACATGACCTCATGGCCAGCCAGCCCCTAGGCGCCAATTAAGCAGATGTCAGGAATGGCTCCCTGCCGAAGGGGGAGCAGTGCCTCTGGGGAGAAGGAGCAGAGCCTGGGGAAGGGGACTGAGGGCCTGGATGCCGCATCCTCACAGCATCTACAGGCACAGTCGCCGGCTGCCAAGGAGGCTCAGGAGGCTCTGCATCTGCCCAGCAAGATGCTCTGCAGGAAAGGGACTGAGGACCGTCTCCGCAGCCGCAGAGGCGGCTCAGGTGAAAGCATTGCGCAGCGGCCTCCTCAGAGCCCAGGCTGCATCGTCCCGGATGCCCACTGACTGTCGCTGCGCCCTCCACGCTGAGACCCCCTCAGGCTGCCAGACCCTCCATTTCATACCTAGTCCCCCGCGGATATCAGAGGTCAAAGCTCGTCAGCTCCAGACACAGGAAGCCCTGCTCCAGCAGCAGAGGCCAGGGACGGTGACCCCATGACCGCTGCTCTCTGCTGGATTCCAGTGGCTTGGGACAGAGGTGGGGCACAGTAAAGAACGGTCCCCCACTAAGCTGCTCAGGCCATTCTGCGACACTCCCTGGACAGGTGGAGGCTGCCTGCGGCAAAGGGGGACCCTCATCTTGTCCCTGCAGCCTCATCCTCCTTCAACAGCACTGTGTCTCAGTCACCAAAGCTGTGTGGATCCACCCACGGCCTCAGAAGGAGCAGCAGAGCAAGGGCAGCCAGACAGCACCAGCGCCAGAGCAGCAAGCTAGGGGCTTGTCCCTGTCACAGCAAGGGTCCTCTCAGACCTGCAGGACCACCACTGCCGGGTCCCAGCTCCTTCCCTTTCCTTCCTGTTTCCCATGGAGCAGACTCCACATACCCTCTGGAGGAAGCCTGCCCAAGGGAGGAGGCCTCCACACTGAAAACAGTCAGTTCACTGATGAGCTAACGGCTTCACGCGGGCTGTGAATGGCACCCTGAGCGAGGCAATTGTCCCTCCCACAAGCCCTGGAGAAGGTGGAGATTGGAAAAGAACAGAGCACACCACCAAACTCTGCTTCACAGAGTCTATGTCAGCTCCACCGCTGTCTGCAGGTAAAGGGTGACCAAGGGGCCACTTGATGTTTTGAGAGTGCGGAGTAGGATTTGTGGGGACTTAAGATGGGCCATCCCCTCTGTGACTGGCATCCTGAGTGTTAGCCAGCTCTGTCCTAACAAGATGAGCATCCTTATCGTCTAACATCTGCTCAGTAATCCCAGCTGCTGGATAGGACCTCAGACCACACATCCCGACAGGCAGGGGCTGACCCGGTGCACACTGACAGGCAGGGGGTGACCTAGTAAGTCCTGACAGGTGGGGGTGTCCTGGTGCACACTGACAGGTGGGGGTGACCTGGTAAGTCCTGACAGGTGGGGGTGTCCTGGTGTACGCTGACAGGTGTGGAGTGGCCTTGTGTGTCTCGACATGCAGGGGATGTCCTGATGAGTCCCCACAGGCGGGGGTGTCCTTGTGCATGCTGCCATGCAGGCGGTGGCCTGGTGACTCCTGACAGGAGGGGGGGCTCATTCACTGCTGATTTCCTTCCCATCTCTCCTTGTGTTTGTTGAAATTTTTTAATATTTAAAATTAAAACATAGAAAGTCCTACTTCAGGCCCCTTGTGAGGATTCAGGTACAGATGCAGGAGATGGTGGATGTGAAGGACCAGGGGCAGCTCCTGAGAGAGGCAGAAGTGGCTCCAGGGAGGAGAGCAGTGCCACGGAAGGGGAGGAGGAGGGCTGGCAGTAGGAAGAGCAGAGGAGCAGGAGGGAGCCTGCACAGAGGCTGGGCACTGGAGGGAGAGGCCTGCGGGTGGACCTGGGCATGGTAGGGTGAGGCCTGCGGGTGGACCTGGGCACTGGAGGGAGAGGCCTGCGGGTGGACCTGGGCATGGTAGAGTGAGGCCTGCGGGTGGACCTGGGCATGGTAGAGTGAGGCCTGCGGGTGGACCCGGGCCCTGGAGAACTCTTCACGAGGTCAGCTCTACGGATGATGACATCAGAAAATTCATTCCCCATCAAGAAAATGTAGTATGCCAATTTTCTTTTCCATAACTATAATTAATCCTTCACAAATTACCTACATATAGGATCTGATTTTTTCTCACCCTCATCATGGGGCAACAGCAACCCCACCATGAACTTGAAGGCACAGTGCTTGGGAGAGAGGAGGGGGGGTGGGCAGAGGACCTGGGTGGGAAGCCCATGAATCAGCAGATGGCAGCCCAGTCCATCCTAAGGCAACATCATCCAGAAACCAAACTGCTTCTACCCCCAGAGGACAGCTGCCTGGCAGAGAAGTCTCGCGTGGACGTTAGTTCTGCAGGCAGTCTGACTCAGGGCTATTTCACACTCAGTGTTCTGTGCCCAGGGCCTCCCTGGGGTCATGACAAGCCAGAAGTGACCATCGCAGCTGCTCCACTGCAGTCCCATGGAGTCAGGAACTGTGCCAAGCGGGTGAGTAGAGGGGAGGGGACTGTGGGGATGAGTGGGGGTGAGCCCTGGAGCCCCAGCTACTTGCGAAGCCCTTCTTGCCTTACCACTCCCTTGTCCCTCCCACCACCACCTGCAAAGCCTGAGGAGGGCGGTCCCATCGGTGTGTGTACAGCGGAGGGGAGCTTGGCCAGTCTGTCAAAGCGCTGTGCCCTCTCACTTCCCCAGACCCTTTGGCACCTGAGTCTCTGCCCCGGAGCAAGCATCTTCTCCCCATCCCAGCAGATGAGAAATTGAAGTTTGCAAAGGTGAGGTGGCATGGATACGGTCACAGAATAAGAGGGGAGTGAAGGTATAAGTGGCCTTGCTGTGGTCTGACTCCGCCCTGTCCTGGCAAAGGTCAGAAAGGTTAGACCATGCACACCAGGGGCAGATGCGGAAATGGCAGGGTAACTGATTCTTTCTGACAGCATTTATGCTTTCCCACTTTCTGGACTCGTCACAGGAGCCAGACGATGCCTCAACATGAGAGGTGACAACCAGAGTTTCTCAGGGGGCCCTCCGAGGGACTTCGTCCTCCTGGGCATTTCTGACAGGCCGTGGCTAGAGCTCCCCGTCTTTGTGGTCCTCCTGGGGTCCTACATTCTGGCCGTGCTGGGGAACGTTTCCATCATCCTGGTGTCCCAGCTGGATCCCCAGCTGCAGAGCCCCATGTACATCTTCCTCAGCCACCTGTCTTTCCTAGACCTGTGCTATACAACCACCACGGTCCCCCAGATGCTGGTCAACATGGGCAGCTCCAGGAAGACCATCAGCTACGGCGGCTGCACCGTGCAGTACGCCATTTTCCACTGGCTGGGCTGCACTGAGTGCGTCGTCTTGGCCGCCATGGCCCTGGACCGCTACGTGGCCATCTGTGAGCCCCTCCGTTACGCCATCATCATGCACCGCCCTCTCTGCCACCTGCTTGTGGCTGTGGCCTGGCTCAGCGGCTTTGGCAACTCCCTCGTTCAAGTGGTCCTGACGGTACAGCTGCCCTTCTGTGGGCAGCAGGTGCTGAACAACTTCTTCTGCGAGGTGCCGGCCATGATCAAGCTGTCGTGCGCGGACACGGCCGTGAACGACGCCACCCTGGCCGTGCTGGTGGCCTTCTTTGTGCTGGTCCCCCTGGCTCTCATCCTTCTCTCCTATGGCTTCATTGCCCGGGCTGTGCTCAGGATCCAGTCCTCCAAGGGTCGGCACAAGGCCATTGGGACCTGTTCTTCCCACCTGGTGGTGGTCTCCCTCTTCTACCTGCCTGCCATCTACATGTACCTGCAGCCCCCTTCCAGCTACTCCCAAGAGCAGGGCAAGTTCATCTCCCTCTTCTATTCCATAATCACCCCCACCCTCAATCCCTTCATCTACACCCTGAGGAATAAGGATGTGAAGGGAGCTCTCAGAAGACTCCTGGCACGAGCCTGGAGGCCCTGCAGGGGATGAAAGCCACCTCCAAGACAGGAGGGAGAGGGCAGAGCACCGTTCACCGGAGGAGTCACGAGGCCCCATGAGCAGTGAGATCTCAGTGCCCAGTGAGCACAAGCTAAGATCCACAGCCTCAAAATCACCCCGCCACTAACCACCGCACCTCCCTCGAGGTCGCAGTGCCTAAAATCCCCTTTCGACAAGCGCGGTAGATCACAGACGTGCGACCCCAAGGGGCCATGCGCCTTGGAGAACTGTTCAGTGAGCAGCGCTCGCCAAACATTTGCTGAGTTGTTCAGTTCCTGACTTCCTGGTTCTTTCCTCCTCCTGTGTTTCTTCTCTTCTCTCCTGGTTGTCCCCTTTTGAGCTTTCTTCCTTTCCCGTTACTCCTAAGCATATAGAATATGAAAGTGAAGCCTAATCTCATTTATTTATAATAAATACAGTGTCTTCTCCATGCATTCGAATCTCCATAAGCTTCACGTGGCTTTTTCAAAATATTACGATGAAAACAGTGCCTTTCTTCCTGTGCAGAGGTGATTTTCTTTTTCTATAGCTCAAGTTTCCTTCTTTGAAGGTTTTCCCACCATTGCCTGGGAACTAGTGACCACTAGTGACGACGTATCCACTGTGGACATAAAGACTCCACATTAGGTCCACAGATATTAACTCTTACCTTACAAAAGGACGCACTGCAGCTGAGAACACAAGCTGTATAAGCAACCGATGTTAAGAACAGTGAATCCTTAAATAAAAAGCTCAGGAAACCTGCCCAACTCGAACCAAGAGGAGATAAAACAGGGCTGGAGCGGTGGCTCGGCGGTTACAGCGCTGGTGCATGCACAAGTACACGGGTTCCAACCCCAGCACCCATGTACACAACTAAGTGTAAGAGCAACAAAAGCCATGTGAAAAACTCAATAAAAATTGGTCCTCTCTATCTCCCTCACTGTCCTTGTCTAAAAAACAACAACACAGAAACAGTGAGAAAAAGCCTTCAAACTAAGACAAGCCCAGGCCCTGAAGGATTCCCAGATGAGTTCGACAGACCTTTAAAGAGGAACTAATTATCCAATGAAATAGAAAGAGGGTGTTCAGATTCGGATATGTGGTGTCCCCAAAAGCTCCTATGTTAATGCAGGAATGCTCAAAGGTGAAAAGATGAGAGCGGAGAGCTGTAACCAGATCTGTGGATTGAATCTTTTGAGGGATGAAGTCTGAAGGACTCCTGTGAACAGGGGTGGTGCGGCTGAAGCGTGTGCCCTCGGGATCATATCTGTCCCGCTGGTTCATCCCTCTCCCTCTGCTTCCCGGCTGGCTCTCGTGAGACGAGCAGCTCCCCTCTGCCCTGCTCTTCCCCATGATGCTCCTCCTCACCCCAGGCCCAGAGCAATGGATCCAGCTGACTGGACTCAGATTCTGAAACCAGGACCCAAAATAAACTTTTCCTCCTCCAAGTTGTCCTTGTGCAGTGTTTGGGAACACATTTGCATTTTGTCTTCTCTCATTGTAGACTCATTTACATTTAGTTTTTGTCTCCTGTCTTGTATTTGTCAAACACATACCCAAACTAAAAAATAACAATGAAGTCTCAAAATTAGGAAAGAAGAGAAATCAAGAAGGGTTTTCTGACAGTGGGGGCAGAAATGAATATAAGTCACAAAGCTGTAGGATTTGATTTTTTTAAAGAGAGAATTAGCTTTATTTATGTTTTCCTTTAGGTTTTGTTTTTCTGGCACTGAGTTGTGCATGTGGTGTTCAGATTTGAACCCAGGTCCTTGCACATGCCTGGCAAGTGCTGTAACCACTGAGTCACTGCTCCAGCCCAGGACTACATTTTAAAATATAGAGAAAGTAATGACTGTTGCAGGTACTAAGACCACAAAGGATCTTTTCTAATGGAATTCAACAGAGTAGAAATATGCACCCAGTGGAATATTATTCAGGCTTTATAAGGAAGGAAATGCTGCCATTTACAGCATGGATGACTCCAGAGGACATTGTGTTTAGTGGAATAAGCCGGAAAAGACCAGCTCCATGTGTTCTCACGTACAGAATCTGCAGGAGCCCAACCCGGTCCATCTCACCCCTTCCCCCACTCCCCAACACACACCATGCCAGGGAATTGCGGGGAGCAGCCCACCACAGATGTGACCCGTTTGGCACTGCATCAAGGACCTCCCAGAATCCAGAGCCATTCAAAATCATTTCTAACCTTTATTAAGTAAGGAAGTAATTGAAAAGTTAAACTCACAGAAACATGAAATAGAGATGGGGGCCTGGAGAGAGTTAGCCAAAGCGACCGAGTCTTAGGAGAAACAGGCTCCAGCGCCCTGTGGCACAGTGGCAGCTCCGGGGAATACCAGCTGCTGTCCACTCCAGAATCGCTGGGAGGGCGTGTGCTGAGAACTGTCATCACAAGACACCAGAAGCGTGCCTGCTGATCTGAGCTTGATTCTGCCACTCCACAACACACGCAAACCACAAAAACTCATTCTTACACCATCAGTCAGCTTTTATCAGCTTCAAAATCAATTCAATTTTTTTCTTTCTTTTTTTTTTTCTTTTTGAGAAATCATGTTTCCTCTTAAGTGAGTGCTCAGCTTACACCATTTCCTCTCTTAGCAACAGTTAGGTCCCAATCTCTTAAGAACACTGTATGGGACCAGCCTGAGCCAATGTGAACACAGGCCCCAAACCAGTGGTCTTGGAACAGCAAAAGCCAGCCTTTCCTTTCACTTAGGGAAAAACTAGAGACCAACCAACCCACACCTCTACCTTCTAATGCAAACATGGAAACCAAAATTTACCAGGAACGAAGTACACCACTTTCTCCAAACTCAAAGGCAAGGTGGTTTTGGGGAAATGTGGCCCTGACCATCCAGCCTCTTCTGTTAGGAATGGCCACACTTCAGCTCCTCTAAAGAAAGTTGGGTTTTCTTTCTATTTCATTTTCCAAAGAGGAGTAAAATCTTCTAAAAGGGATATGATGTATCAGAATAAATAAGCTCACTCAAGAAACAGTGAGTTCTGGTTGCTGAGAATTCTCAGCACGTTATATGAAACAGTGGCCACACTGAGGGTGGTCTGAGGATCACGGTGCTGGGTCCGCACTGATGGGTCATGTCAGATACATATACCTAAGGCATCCGGCTCTGAGGGATGCATACGCCCATGGCTCCCAGCTCATGTGGGACACACCCCTACCACTACCCACTCGTGTGAGACGCACTCCTACGGCTCCTGGCTTGTGTGGGACACACCCCTACCACTGCTCACTCATGTGAGACGCACTCCTTACGGCTCCTGGCTTGTGTGGGACACACCCCTGTGGCTCCCAGCTCATATGGGACACGCACCCTTACAGTTCCTCTTTTTTTTCCAGCATATATGTCAAGGAGCCAAGACCCGATCATCAAGATAAGTTATTATGTACATTACAGTGCCCAGAACAGCAGAGGATGGCAACTAGAAGGCTTTTTGCAAAATGTCCACATCACTGCAGAGGAAGGCCTGGAACACAGGGTCTCAGGACCCTCCTTCGCTTGAGCCCTTCTCTCCTTTGGTTGCAGTGGCCATCACCTCTACACATCAGCTGCCTCCTCCTCCTCCTCCTCTTCCTCCCCATCCTCTTGGGGATGGAGGTACTGGTATTTCTGCATGCATTCCTGCAAGCCCAGACCCGGTCTACACCATCTGGTCCCGTGAGTCCAGACCCGGTCTACACCATCTGGTTCCACTAGCCCAAATCTGGTCTACACTGTCTGGGCCCTTGATATCTTCTGGAGGAGGAAATGTCCACCGAAGTTCTGTCTGACAAAGTCCAGACTTGGGGATGGGCTAGGCAAAGCCAGCCTTGGAGATTGCCAAAACCATCCCTTCTAGAAATTGGCTGTGCTTTAGTAATTATATGTATTATGAATTTACTTAAACTGGAAACTTTCTGATTGTTATAAGAGTTGCATTACTCAAACTACTGTTGTGGATTGTTGAGAAGAGTATTAGTAATAACACATATAAAAATCATGGATAATAAAGCTATACTGGCTTTAAAATAAAATTGGATATAGAAAGCAAAATAATTAGAACTAAGGAACAAAGAAACTGTGATACGTGAAACATCTGCAGAAAGACATGTTTATCTTTCCTGTTCCTGCAAGAGGTTGAGTTTTGACCCCTCGGCAGTAAATAGTCACATTTGCCTTTCTTGTCTTTGTAGAAGTTAGATT
>PVKS010018543.1:0-39917 GCA_004027875.1 Aplodontia rufa | reverse complement strand
TTGCACAGCTAAAGAATTAGTCAAGAGTGTCAAGAGAGACCCAACAGAATGGGAGAAAACCTTTGCCTGCTACACCTCGGACAGAAGGCTAATATCCAGAATATACAAAGAACTAAAAATACTAAACAACAAAACCACAAATAATACAATCAATAAATGGGCTACAGATCTAAAAAGAAACTTCTCACCAGAGGAAGTCCAGAAAGCCCATAAATATATGATAAAATGTTCTACATCATTAGCAATAAGAGAAATGCAAATCAAAACTTCCATGAGATTCCATCTCACTTCTGTCAGAGTAGCAAAAATGAAAAATACGAAAACGACAGATGCTGGAGGGGCTGTGGGAAAAGAGGAACACTGTCACATTGCTGGTAGGACTGCAAACTGGTTCAGCCACTCTGGAAAGCAGTGTGGAGACTCCTCAAAAAATTAGGGCTGGAACAACCTTATGACCCAGCTATTCCACTTCTGGGTATTTTCCCAAAAGAGTTAGAATCAGCATATTATAGTGATATGGCTTCATCAGTGTTTACAGCACCTCAATTTACTATAGCTAGACTATGGAACCAACCCAGATGCCCCTCACTAGACAAGTGGATTCAAAAAACTTTGGTACATACATACAATGGAATACTACTTGGCCATTAGAGAAAATGATATCATGGCTTTTGTAGCCAAATGGGTGGAGATGGAAAAAATTATGCTAAGTGAAGTATCCCAATCTCAGAGACTCAAGGGCCAAATGTTTTCTCTCATTTGTGGAAGCTAGAATACAATCAGAAACAGTATGTTAGATGGCTAAGCTAATAATAACCTCACAATGTATGAATTTTTACACAAACAGGGGGTACCTTGCCTAGGAAACCTGGAGACATAGGGAGGGGGGCAGAAAGGAGGAGGGGTTAGGAAGGATATCTTGAAGACTGGAGGGAGGGAGTATGGGGCAATCAACTCAGAAGGAGATCTCCGACCTTCACGAGAAGTCCATTTAACACAGGGTTCTTTTGGGGGAAACAGAACCATGGGGAACCCAAGGGGGGAAACCATGACATGATATCAGCTTTGGCTAACTATGTAAATATACATTGGTTCTTGATTGTTTGATAATGATTCCCCCTCAATTGTAAGTCCATATTCAACTAATTAAAAAAATATGAGTGAAAGATAGACCAGTGGAGTAGAAGAAGGGGAATGGGGGAGAAAGGAAGTAAGGGAAAGGGGGTTACACTGGGGACTGAAATGGAGTAAATTAAATTCCACGCAAGAATTATGTCAAAATGAGCTATTGTACATCTATAATGCACCAATAAAAGCAAAAATTAGAAAAGAAAAAAAGTAAAAGAGTGTTATAAGTTTATTTATGAAACAATATTTGTAGTAGTAAAATTAACAATAACTAACATTTATTGAGATATTATTGGCATTATATGCATTAAATCATTATATTATCACAATATTCCTTATCTTATAGATAACAGAAAAGACGTATATAAAGATTAAGTTCTTGCACGCTCATGGTTCAGAATAAGTTAAGTAACAGTCAACATTTAAGTCCAGGCTATCTGGTTCATGAGCCTATGCTTTTAGCCACTTCATCACTCTGCTAAGAAATATGTGATTTTTAAGTAAAAATTTTCTACATAGATTTTTATTTTTATTTTTAACAGAGTCCAGAAGAATTATCTGATGGTAAGACAATGTAAGAAAACATGTATTAGTTCAATAATTATTTACAGTGTACTTCTGATATGTTCAGCATTGTGTTAGGTGCTAGATGTACATTTCTGAACAACAGGCACAGTTCCTATCATTAAAGAGCTTACAGCTTCATGGGGAAAGTAAAAAATAATCTAAACCATGGCAAGTTAAATTCTTTGATAAATGTAATGCAGGCAAGACAGAGGATGGTATAAAAGGGCAAGTGCTGTATATTTCAGAATACATTTTGGATTTTACTTTTCTTGATGACACTACTTCTCCACTCAGCAACGGTTTACATTTTACAAAATACACAAAAAGTACCCTGGACTTAAAGTAGCCTTGTGCAATGGGATTAAATAATGATCAAAACTGACCCAAGAAATGAATTTCTAATAGCTAATGTATCCAAATCCCTAATTTATATTCCCAACATAGCAGGCTCCACACAAATAACAGACAAACACTACCTCCAGTTCCATACTCTCTCTTCTCAGCATTCTCTTAGCATTTTCATTGCACTATTTTTATTTTCCTTTATTATTTTTTCATTATAGCTAGTTTATTTCTCATCTACTGCAATATGACATTTTTTTATCATATTTAATCAAATAAAGACACCCACGTGTTCTAACAGAATTGTAAAAACTATTATTAGCTTGGTCCAATTCTCAAAACAAACCTGGTTATATTTCCATTTCTTAAAGAGTATCTAAATTTTTCCTTTTCTGATGAATACAGGAAAGTGGGTGACTACTAAAAGCAGGGTTTAATATTTGCCCCAATAAATGCTGAAGAATGTATAGGAGCTTTTACATTCTTCACCCACTGAACTCCTGGTTATAAGAGCACTGTCTTCCAGCTGTAGAGAAGAAAATCAGTGGCCTCAGGCTCCTTTTCACTCACAGAGAAGCTGGTTTTAAGGCACTGATCCATATTGCTTAGTTCCCTTGGGCATAGTTGAAGATGAAGGGAAGAAATAAATGAACAAGACTGGCAAAAATACTGACAATTCTTGAAACACAGGGATGGACACATTGGGGTATATTTAAAACTTTCCACAATAAAGGGTTGTTGGGCGTGGGCGCATAACTTTATTTGGGTAATGGGATGCTTGAAATGTGCCTGTAGAGCTGGATTAGGTATTCTTGTACTCTGCTGATCTCTAGCTGGTGCACCTTCAGCCTGAGTCTCAGAATAAAACATATGTAGATAAATAAAACACAAACTCAACTTGAACCTTAAGAGTCATTCAGGCAATCTGCAGCCCAGGTAAGAGCCATTTTAACCAACACCTGTAAACCCAAGAGAAGGGGGAAATGCGTAATACTGGTTACTAGAAGTTTTGCAGTGGTTTGTTATGCACTGTTTTTGTAGCCATTTACTTTTACATATTTGACTCAAAGACAACCATGATTTAACAAGCAGTCTGCAATGAAGTCCTGTTAGCTTTTTTTACATGTTTTCTGTATAATCTATTTTCTTTGTCACCTTCCTACCCCATTCTACCATACTATTTCAGAAGCTATTCTATCTTACTCATCTACTGATTTTTTGGGGTACTGTGTATTGAATCCAGAGGTGCTTTACACTCAGCTACATTCTCAGCCCCCTTCCCCTGTCTTTTTTAAATTCTATTTTGAGACAAGGTCTTCCTAAATTTCTCAGGCTGGCCTCAAACCTGTGATCTTCCTGCCTCAGCCTCCCAAACAGATGGGATTATAGGTATGTGCCACTACACCCAGGAACTTATTTCAATTTTTAGTATACAAATCTTCCTCATATTTTGTTAAACTCACCCCGAAATATTTCATGATTTTGACTGTAAACTAAATTTCTCACCAATTTAACTTAGATTAAAAACTAATAAAAATAAAAAATATTCTGCTTTGGATACAAACACATATAACAAATATAGGAGAAAAAGGCTTTGTACGCATAACCTTGGCAAAATCATACAATTTCATTTGTAAGTATAAAACTTATAGAAAAACCAAAGAAGCATGTTAATTATTTATGATAAAGATTACATTTGATAATGTTTTCAGAAATTCAAAAAATTGAAAGGAGAAAATGAAAACAAATTTTTAATTGAAATGACTAGGACTATACAGTATTGGGGGGAAAGAATTTAAGGAATTTGTTTTTATATAAAACACTTGGTCTACAGTGGCTTTTACTTATACTATGTCAAGTAGAATGCTGATAAGAAATCCAAATAAAAAATCCTTTACAAACCAACCCAAATGCCTCTCATTGGATGAATGGATCCAAAAACTGTGGTATATATACACCATGGAATTCTACTCAGCAATTAGAAACAAATGAAACTGTAGCCTTTAAAGGTAAATGGATGGGGGCTGGATTGGTGGCTCAGTGGTTTTGGAGCTTGCCTGGCAAGCAGGAGGACCCAGGTTCAAACACCAGCACCACGTACACAACTGAGTGTTGGAGCAACTAAGGCCACGTGAAAAACTAAATAAAGTTGTTTCTCTCTTTCTCTGTCTCTCTCACTGTCCCTCTCTCTTTAAAAAAAAAAAAACTATCATAAAACTCTCTTCCTTGAGTTTTAAAAATCCTAATTTTGTTATCACCTTAAAATAATACTGTCCTTTGAAAGACACAGCCATTTTAAAAAGAGAAAACACAAAAAAAGGTAATGGTGATGATGACAAACAATAACAAGAAGGTTGCTAATATACCTTACTATGTACTTTATCTGAACTAATAAGCATGTGACATATATGTAATTTTGCTTAATCATAGTAAAATCATGCAATAGAATTAATATCCCTTTTTGTCATAATTTCACTAATTTTTTTCAATTATTATTTTATTTTTTAAAAATGTTTTTATTAGTTCAGCATAGTTATACATCATTTGTGCATGGAATACAATTTACTCTACTTTAGTCCCCAGTGCTTCCTCCTTTCCTCCCCTCCTCACTCCTATGCTACATCCTCCACTCTACTGGTCTTCCTTCTATTTATTTGCTTATATTTTAAAATTAGTGATGTATATATTCACTGTGCTATATTCACATATGTATATAGTGTGATTTCTGACAAAAAATTTATGAAAGTACACATAATACACAGCTAGCAGAAGAGTCAGAAATCAAACCCACGTCTAATTATAAAACTTGAGTTCTTATTCACCAATATATATAGCCCAAGAAAGTAAGTTAAAACTACCTACAATCCCATCAACCAGATATATAAGATTATAAGCATTATCTCACATGTCTTACTCCAAATCCCAGACCTTTCTCTCTTAGGCAACCAATGTTCCAGTTTGGTGTATTCTAAGTATTTTTTTCCTCTGAATGTATGTATCTATAACATGTAATTGGTAAAACTTCAGAAATATCATGCTATATGTAATGTTGCTCTGACAGGAAATTGAGTCACAGAGAAGTTACATGTTCCAGATCACAAGACTAGTAAGAGAAATATCAGATTAAAACATAAGAAGACATATTTAACAAAAATGACCCTAAACTTTTAAGTATTTTTTCTAATTATTTAGAAAACACTTTAAGAAGGTCTTGGAATGTAGCTCAGTTGTAAAGCATTTGCCTAGCATGTATGAGGCCCTGGGTTCAATCCCCAGTATGGGCAAGGTGGGTAGGGACAAGAAGGGAACAGATACTTTAAGAGAGCATACTATACTTCAAGATTATCACTATAACATTAGACTTAGCTAACATTTTATGAGAATTCACTAGGAGTCAATCATTGTGATAAATGCTTTATATGTAGTAACTTGATTTAAGATTATCTCCATTTTTTACAGGTAGGGAAAATTAGGCTTAGAAAGGTTGCCTGCTCAAAATAACACAGGTAAAAAGTAATATCATAGGAAGAAAAGCTATAAAGTATAGGATAAATCTGTTATCTTATTTTGGGAATTGTTCTATTGAAATGACTGCTCTCTGCTGGCTATTCTTTTCCATAAAAATAGATTATGGCCCTGTCTCATACATAAAAACTGAATTTCCTACCTTTTTACTGAGGATGAAAGGCTTACTGAGAGAATTTATACAGTAATAGTGTTAGGGAGTAATATATTTCTGGATTATACTGTGTCCACTTTGAGAGTTTGGCAATAAAACCTGTTGATGACCCTAGACAAATCACTTAAATTTTCTAGGTCTCAGATTGCTTACAGGGAGAGAATTATCTAACATAATTCCCTACTCTGGCTTTTTAGTTATGAAACACTATTGTCTCATGGCTGCAGTGGCAGAACCAAAGCATATTATTTACTTATGTATTCCCCATATTTCCTACATACAATAAATCTGATTTGAGGAATAATATGACAAATTAGATATTCTAGAATCTAATGCTATGTAACTGAAACATTCAATTTATTATGGCACATATTTTGGATCATCAGCTATATTCCATAGTAGCTTTCCTTAGACTTTGCAGGCTAAATAGCAGTGACTTGATATGATTTGATTCACAATTTCCTTTTATGTATAGGATAACACAGAAGCATTAGACATGAGTGCAAAGATGGAGAAACTAACAAAAAAATATATATCTCACACATAACGGATTTCATTCTTCTAACCTAAAACATGGACACCAGAATGTTCAAGTTTAAATACAGAAACATTGCCAGTTATTCTAAGAAGCTGACAATAACAGAATGAACCCTATAGACTTCTAGCTTTATTCACTGCATCATTTGTAAGCTGCCTCCATTAGCCCTTTAACGTTGGTTCTTAAAGAATGTCACCTCTAGGGGCTGGATCAGTGGCTCGGTGGTTATGGTGCTTGCCTGGCATGCGCAAGTACATGGGTTCAAACCCTAGCAATCCATGTACACAACTAAGTGTCTGAGCAACGAAAGACATGTGAAATATTCAATAAAAATTGATTTTCTCTGTCTCTGTCTCTCTCTCTTACTGTCCTTCTCTCTTTAAAAAATAAAAATGGAGCCTCTAATAGCAGCTTAGGCATCATCTGGGAATTTGTTAGAGATGTTTGTTTGCCTCATCTCAGACCCACTAGAGATCTACATTTGGAAAAGTCTTCCTGGTAATTCTGAAGTTTGCTAGAATTTGAGAACCACTGCTCTAACCTTTACAACTACTATCTCTGTGAAATATGGTTTCCTAAATTTGCAGGTGATAATGAGTAAAGCTGGTGGGCAAGAAGATATCAGAACACAAGCCTTAATTATATTATCATCTATGAATAAATAATAAAAATATGTTAATTTTTCTGTTAGTATATCTTATGTAAAAAAAAGATACAAAAAGTGTGGCTTGATATTTGTTTTGCAGGAGTGCAAAAAAAAACACCTTTTCTAGCCTCTGAAGGTTTGATGATTGTGTCTATGAAATAAACTGACAGCAAGACAGTTTAATAGGAGATGACATACAAATTTATTATGTGCAGGGGGCATCAGATGAAAATAGAGTGAGTACCCAAACACCCAGGGGATCCAGAAGCTCTTACCTCTTCACAGAGGAGAGTAGCAAGACGATGTGGGGAACTTAGGAAGAGTAAATGATTTGGGAGAAAGATGATGGGCTCTCAAAATAGATGAGAGCCAAGTCTGTTTGGGCACCATGTAGAGTTTCCATTCCTTTTTCTGTGACACAGTTAATCTTCCCTAGTAGAGAGACTCTGTGGAAGGGGACTTGCAACAACTGAGTTCCTTTTTTGGAGAATCTATCTTTAGGTAGATAAGAAAACTTCAGAAAAAGCCTCTCCCTGCACTGCTTTGGGGGGAAATGAGGGGAAAGATGAGAGGTCAGAAAAAGGTCAGAGATACCTTGATCTGAGGCTGCTTCTGAAGCCTGCCAAGCTTCTTTGGTTCAAGTACACAGGATGCTAAAACACCATACTCTGGGGTATCCTTTTCTAAACTCCAACAGTAGTTTTATAAGTGTACACATTAATTCACATTTATTGTTGTATTTTGGTCCTATGCAGAGATAACAGCTTTAAATATCAGGTTACTACCCTCAGTAGAAACTTATTTTCAAAGAGCAAATGGCTATTAAGTTTCTATGCTTTAAGTCTGATTCAGAGTAAAATAAAAAAAGACTACATAGCATACCCATTAGCATTTCGGCATCATGTTTTAGGTTTTCCTGGCTTTCTAAAAATCTTAATTTAGCTTAGTTAGATTCTAAATCAGCAAATAAATTATGACTGTGGAAAGAAATTATGCATAAATAATTACATGGATAAAATTGTCCACAGTGATTTGGTATAGACATTCCAACAAACAGCAGCTACTTTGCCTCATGACAATAGTGATAGCTAGATTAGATTAAGGATATCATATGGGGAATAAGAAAGGGAAAAATTAAGTTCCTCTAAGGGTATTTCAACTTGAAAATCTGGAAAAGAGAAGGCCTCTGAGAGGCTGGAGTATAGTTCAATGGTACAGTGTTTGCCTGGCATGTACAAAGTCCTGGGTTCAATACCCAGCACCCGGAACCCCCCGAAAAAGAACAAGCCTTAGGAAAAATGCATAGGTGATTAAATGCATTTATTTATTTTCCTTTATAACACTATAATGTGCATGAAGAAATGCAAAGCACAATATTTCACTGACTAAGAAGTGTGATCACACCTCAAAACATGAAAAAGATTCTTCTTTGCCCTAAATAGATTTTCTTCCTTTTGGAAACAGAAAAGCTGGTTCCCAATGCATAACTATTATTGATTTAGAAAAGAATAGTTATCTATAAACAGTGATTATTAC
The DNA here is from genome assembly GCA_004027875.1 of Aplodontia rufa. NCBI lineage: Eukaryota > Metazoa > Chordata > Mammalia > Rodentia > Aplodontiidae > Aplodontia > Aplodontia rufa. The sequence goes on along the minus strand of PVKS010018543.1, from coordinate 31,481 downwards.
TGATTTAGAAAAGAATACTTATCTATAACAGTGATTGAAGTCCAAGATTCAACACCCTAAGAGTCAAATTCCTAAGGTCTTTTAATATTTAAAACTGATTCATAAAGTCAAATATCTTTTATGTTAATTAGGTTTGGCCCAAGTTTTCTCCCATTGTTTGTTTGTTTTTGTTTTAACTTTTCCTATCTGGCTTCTGAAATATATTACTGATATTTTGGATCAGAGCTATTGCTATCTTCCCCAGAACTAGGAATCATTTTACTTTTGCTGACCCCTATGCTGTAAATATGTAGTGGTTGCATTCATGAGCAGTAATAAACAAAAGACCTAAAACCTAGTCTTCTAAGGTTCTTCACTAACATTCTGATCTGTATACTCAACCACAACTGTGAACATTTCTGACACAGTTCTATAGACTCACTTTAGAGCAAGTGTAAAGGATGTTGCCAGGCAACACATCTTAAGTTTGAAAGAATCTAGGCATTGATAATGAGTCTGTCTCAGTTTGGCTCCCACACAAGAAGGGTTTTAGTGAAGTCCTGCATGTGTTTACAGACCATACATGAGCAGAGGTATTTCTAAAAGCAAGTCTCCAAAAAGAGTCCAACTCAGGAATCTATTCCTTAACTAATTCAAGTTTAATGTTTCCAACATCACAAGTATTTCTATAACTATCTAGAATTCTAATAGAAATTAGGCATAATAGGTCATATGTAAAAGGTCTAGTGTTGAATAGACATTCATATTCAAATCTTCAACATTTCCATTTGCACATGGAGATGACAAAATTTCTTTAATTATTTCAAATCATAAAAATAACAAATTATTTTCTTTTGAAAATTATCTTTGAATTGCTTTCCATATTTACTATTATATCAAAAGTCAAAAGAGGATGTTCAGTAAAAACTGTGTTCTTTAAGGAGAATATATAACCAGTTGCAAAAGTGGTAACATGATTTTATGAGTAGTATACATGCAAAACACTGCTCTGCGGGATGGGCCTGATCCAATCCTCCCTCTTTCAATGCAGACACTTTGCATGCATGCTTACCAGGGCAGTATGCGTCCACATTCAGTTTCTGAGCTGAAGTGAGGGTTGGGGAGCCAAGCTCGGATTCTGGAATTCGTGGGCTCTCAACAAACTTTGCCTTCCTCAGAGGGGCTAAGGACAAAGAGAGAGAGAGCAAGGAGCAGGGGAGGAAAGGAGCGAGAAAGGAAAAATAGAAAGGAAAGGAGAGAAAAAAAGTAAAGAGAAACGGAAAGAGAAGGGAAGGGAAAGAGAGAAACATAGAGGGGTTATGAGTAAGGGGAACAGCAGGCAACAGATGGAAGCACTTAAATGAACGACATACTCTGTCAGACTCAGATCAGGTTACTCTATTTTTTTGTGCCAGAAAAAAATTAACTGCATTCTTCATAGAGGAGATGGGTCTTGTTAAAAAGCCACTGCAAAAGAGAAAAGCTAAAATCTAAAATTCAAAACTATGAGCACAAATTGTGATTATCTACTACTTCTGGCTCATTTAAAAGCACTTTCTTATTTTGGCTTTCTGTGTCATTAAATACAAGTATTAAATAAGAAGGTACAGGACTAAGTTTTAAGGTTTTGTTTATAATAACTGTCTATAATCAAAAGGTTTTCTTTATCCAGAAATAACTACTTTAATACTCAGTCACGATAAATATCAAAAGCAGGATTAAATATAAGCCTTTAAATCAATCACCTTAAGTGTTTAGTCATTAACGTGGGAAGCTGAAACTCCTAGCAGACTGAAATATTAACTAGAGTTAATGTTGATGCTAAAGAGATGTGATTTGGTTACAAAAATAATCATGACGTCTATGGAATAATAATATTCCATGCTATAGAATTTATTCATTATTATAAGGAATGAAGTATACTTTGAAAATCGAAAGTTTTACTTATAGCACACATAAATTTTATTAACTGATTTTTAGAGGGAAATTAAGAAACACTATTAATAAGATGGACATAGTGGCACATTCCTATAATTCCAGCAGCTCAGGAGGCTGAGGCAGAAAGATTGCAATTTGAAAGCCAGCCTCAGCAACTTAGCTAGGCCCTAAGCAACTTAGTGAGACCCTGTCTCAAAATAAGAACTAAAAAGGGCTGGAGATATGACTAAATGTTAAGTGCCCCTGGGATCAATTCCTGGTATAAAAACAAACAATACTATTAATATACATTCAAATAGTTAAGTTTTTGTTTTGCTTTGCTTGGTACTGGGTGTTGAACTCAGGGGCACTTTACCACTGTGCTACATCCCCAGGTGTTTCCCACTTTAAATTTTGATACAGGGTTTTACTAAGTTGCTTATGGTCTCTCTAAATTGCTGAGGCTGGCCTTGAACTTGCACTCCCCCAAGGTGCTGGGATTACAGGTGTGTGCCACTGTGCCTGTCTCAGTTAAATATTTTAAAGTTAAAATTATGAAGATTGTTATGGTATTTTCAAAATGAGTTCTATTAAATGAAATTTAATAGGGTGAAACTACTTAGCAAAGCACTGGTACAAAAAGACAAGTGCTATGCTAAGTAGCACTGAATTTGAAATTGCCTTGTATGCATTATATATTAGTGTCATAAATATAGACACTATGAATGTTTAAAATCACATTGCCTTTTTTTGTCAAAATTTTTGCATGTTCTTAAAATTCTTATTCCTTACTGACCCACAGGGGATTCTGTTATTCCTAAAAGATGCTATGACAAGAATTATAAAATGCTGTCATATCAACAGCCAGAATTCTCACTATTTTCTTTGGTGTTGGGCACTGTGCAAAAGAAAAACGCTGCACTGGACACCATGACACTTCTCCCTCTCCTCCTCTTCCATGTTTCGCATGCTCTGAGCAAAAAGGAGCTATGCGCCTGGCCTGAGAGTTACTTCCTCTCTTTCTCTGCACCTTCCGGTTTGTGATAGATGACAACACCAACACAGCAGTCCCTCATTGGCTGGGATAAGCCAATCTGCCGCTTCACCATTGGTTCCTTAGCTGTCTGTCCTCCCTATATCAATCCATGTGCCTTGGGAATAAACGGGAAGTTCTAAGCTGCCATCCACACGTGAGGCTGATTTATCACACACACACACACACACCCCCACCAGGAGAGAAGGGACCCTCGGAAAGAGTAAGGGAGGTCCAAGCTTTCCGTGGCCAGCACTCACCCCCCCCATTTGTCCTGATTTGCCCGCCCCCACAGATCTAGCTGGTCCCCATCCTCCCGCCCACTGCCTGCTCAGGAACGCTTCGGTAGCCACACTTTGGAGGATAAACATGATAAAGTATTAAAAGAAAATAAAAAATGTTTTTTTAAAATGCACCAATACTCAAAACTTAGACAATTGAATAATAATTTAAACCTTAGGGTATGTATATATACTTCAAGAGTATGTTAAAAATACAACTTAAAGCCTATCAATATCTCCAAGACCAGAGGCGTAACTCCAAGGTTGCTAACCAGTATGATTCTTACCTAAAAGTAACCTTTGAGCCAGCAGAACTCTCAACTCTGCTAAGAGTTCATTTGAGCAAATGAAGTTCACAAGAGATTTAGACGTAGGCAATTAGCCAACATCCAAATGTCTGTCATTTTCTCACCAACTGATCAAAAAATAACCAAACACTTTAAATATTCTATATTGCCTAGTAAAGGAAAAATGATCGTAATTTTATTCTTAAACCTTTTACATCCTTTACTAGATTTTTTTATTAAAGTATTATCATGGCATTAAAATAACTATTATACCAGTTGAGTTCTGACAAAGCCAGCACTGGTCCCTGATCAAGGGACTATATACCTAAAAAATTTATATAATAAAATTTTGGGGTAATAAATAGATAGAACCAGCATCTTGGGATAGAAATGTAAGAAAAAAATTGAGACTGTTAGGAAGGAGGTATGAGCAGTGTACAAATACTATAATATGGAGTCAAAGGGAAAGATCAGGGTCCTAGAAATCATACAGAAAAAATGAAATCTCTTACTAAAATACATACTTTTCAAGGAGATACAGTTAGTTTAGATGTGAAGACTTATGCTATACTAATTACTTTCTCTTCTAAGCGAATTCTAATTAAGGTTATCTTTATAGCTCACAAAGGATATTTCTTTCTTCTGTCTCCCTTTACCACTTCCTCTTCCATGGAGTGTGGTCCATGTCTAATAATGAAATTACTTCATAAAGTATATTATAATGGTGCTATTATAGAGGCTTAACTAATTCTAAGTGAGATATATTGCACGATGCTTAGATAGGTGATAGAGCTCACCCATCAGCTTACTAAAACATGCAGTAGTGAGGGTTATGGCTATGGAAAATAAAGTCATCAAGTGGTTTCAAGGCACAGTATGTAGAGGCAGTATAACAGGGAATCACAGTAGTGAGGAACTGGATAGTATAAGAGTTGAGGTACAGGCTTGGAAATTACAAAGCCTAAGTTAGATTCTCATTGGTTCAATTTTTTTTAAGCTATAAGAATCTTTCTGCATGATTTTCCTCATCTCCTCATCAGTTATTTTGAGTTACTGACACTCAGCCCAATACTCAGCATAGAATATTACTACTTTTGCTGTGTCATCACTATAATCACAGATTCAGCATGATTTAGAAAGTCTGAATTTGGTGTGTGTTTGTGGGAAAAATGTGTAGGATACTAGAGGGGAATAAGAATAATAATACCTTCCACTCTGAATGTTTTCTCTCATATGTGGAAGCTAGAGTAAAATCTATGACAGGATGAAAGTTAGTTAAGCTAAAATAATAATCTCAACACAGATGAAATTTCACATAAGCAGGGTGAACCATAACAATGAAGGTGGGAGGAGAAGGGAGGAAGGAAGGGAGGGTAAGGAGGGATTAGGGGGTTCTCAATGCAACTGGGAGCTCTCAACTCCCATGAAAAGCCCAACTATACACAGGCAGGCAGAGAAACTTAGAAATTTCAAAAATTAATACACATGTATATGCTTTTATTTTTATCTATAACATGGAGATAACAACACATAGGAGACATGAGAGCAGAAAGTGGATGAAGGGGGAGGTCTCTGACTTGGATTTGTCTTAACTTACTTTGTCAATATTCATGTATGCATGGTTATGTAAAAAAGATTCTCTCCAATATGTAAGACTATGCTGAACAGATAAAAAAAGGAAAAATAAAATTCAACACAAATAGAAAAGAGAGAATAATAATATCACCAGTTGTTTTTTAAAATTGAGAAGGGTATAATGTGGAAATAATATAGATTATGCCTTAGAAAGTAGGAAACTAATTTTGTTATTGTGTGAGACAATAACAAATATGTGGGAACAGAATTAAAATTATTAAAACAGTATAGTTTAGACCACTGGTTCTCCAAACATGGTGCCTACACCAGCATCATAGTATCATCTGGGAATTTGTTAGAAATGAAAATTATTGGACCAGATCAGGCGAATCAGAAACACTACAGGACGGGTAACCAGCAATCTGCATTCAGCAAACCCTGAAAGTGATTCTGATACACACCAAAGTCTGTGAACACTGGATTTATCTGATAGTGAATCTACAAATAACACATGCACAGTTGATCAATAAGAGAATTAAATATATATATATATATATATAAATCAAGTCCTCATTTCTTTCTTTTTTTTTTTTAAAGAGAGAGGGACAGTGAGAGAGAATCAATTTTATTTAGTTTTTCATGTGGCTTTCATTGCTCGACACTCGTTGCATATTTTGTGCTGGGGTTTGAACCCGCAGAATCATGCATGCCAGGCAAGCGCTGGAACTGCTGAGCTACTGCTTTAGCCCCTCAAGTCCTCATTTCTGAGAATATTAAAGTATGTAGTAAGCTAGTATTCTTTCTTTTTTTCAATCATTATTTTAGCAATATAACTCTTGTGTTATTATTTGTTTTTTATTTTTAAAGAGGCCCAAGTTATAAAGTATCCACCATTTGGGGTCTACTGTGGAGAAGACTAATACTATCTACATTCACTAATTATTCCCAAGATTACTTGGTGGTAGTGGTATGTGTGGGGTGTCCTTTGAGGGTAGATAAAAGCAATCAGATCTACCACATGGGAATGTCAACAGGGAAAGAGAAAATCCACCTATGGAGGTTCCTCTGTAAACTGGAATAGTGTAGATGAAACTGATGTAAACTTAGTCTAAACAAATAAAAAGGCATTAAAATAAGAATATTAAATAATTATTGAGGCATTTGTCTTCGATAAAGGTTTCATAGCACAAGGGAATTTTTAGGAAGAAAGTAACACAAGAGACAAGTAGCACAAGAATGGTATGGAGAGTGACAAAATCAAAACAAAGATTAGAAAAATGAGGAGAGAAGGATGAGCTGGGAACAGTGGTGCCATGCCTACGATCCCAGTTACTTGGGAAGCTGAGGCAGGAGAAGTGCCAAGTTTGAGAATTGCAAGCAAGACCCTGCCTCAAAATATAATAAAATAATATATAAATAGAACTGGGGATGTAGCTCAGTAGTGGAGTGTCCCTGGGTTCAAGTCCCAGTACAGGGGGAGAAAAAAATGAAGACACATAGCATTGATCAAAAAAAAAAATTCTGAGATATCTTAAATATAATTACAAGGGCAAAAGAAAGGAGTGGGAAAAGATATAAAAGAAGCGAATCACTTCACAGCTGCATGTAAAACCAACAAAAGAATATTTCATGTTCCTGAATGGATGCTGAAATTCTGACTTAATTCCCATCAAGGCTGACCACCAGAGCGTCCAAACCCTCTTTACAAATAAACTTTCCAGAATATTAACTTCAGCTAATATAGAAGCAACAATTATTACCCCTTATTGACTGCCTTCCTATTCAAAAGCCTTCCCAACTTTGCATTATCCCAAGCCTCTCTTATCTATGGCCAATGAAGGTCCAATATAAATATCTTGTGCTTCCCCTTCAAAATGTCATAAGAATATTCTTAGCTATAAGTCTATGGATATTTTTCTAATAATTATCTAGCCCTGCTGCTTGTAGTTGCAGAAATATGTACCAGGATCTGGCTAGCATCTGTAATGGATTGATAAACCATTTTATTTCAGAGAAATTAAGGCTTAAAAGTTTTGGCTTGCCAGTTACAGAGAAAGTAGTTTCACAAAGTAGGATTTAAAATATAAAGTATATTTAAAAAGATTAAACTAAAGATAAACTGTCACATGTGATAAAAGGATAAAAAGATTGTAGCTTAGGCAAGAAGAAGTTTAAGCCATCCAAAGTAGAAAGGAAGAAGCAAATTATCTGTTCTCAGATGATATAATCTTATATGTAGAATACCCTAAAATTCCACAAAATAACTATTAAAATTAAAATTAATAAATGGATTCAACAAAGTTGCATGATCACAAAAATTAGTTGCATTTCTATACACTAACAATGAATCATCATGAGAAACTAAGGAAACAATTCAATTTAAAATAACACACACAATTTAGGAATAAATTTAACCAAGGAATTAAAAACACTTGTACACTGAAAACCATAAAACATTGTTGAAAGAAATTAAAGAAAGCAACAGTAAGTGGAAACGTACTCTCTGAAAGACTTAATTGTTACAATGACAATACTACTCAAAATGATGTATAGATTCAAAGCAATTCCTATGAAAATTTCACTGACTTTTATTGCAAAAACAGAAACATTGATCCTAAAATTAACATGGACTCTCAAAGGACCCTTGAAAAAGAATAAAGTTAGAGATCTCACATGTTTTGATTTCAAAACTTACTACAAGGCTGGGGGTGTAAGCTAACAGTACTGAGTACTGAGTGTGCTTTTCATGCATAAGGCCCTGGGTTCAATAAGCATAAAAACAATAACAACAATAAAACTGTAAAGGGGCTCCTACAAATTGGTGGATTTAAAGGAAGACCTAGTCATTATCTTGACTTAAGTCCATTTTGTTACTGCTCTGTCCTAACTTCCCACAGGCAGTCATGCTAGAAATGGAAACTGAACAGAAACTGTCCCCAAACCCTGGTACCAGTCGGACAGCAGGACTCCAAAGAACCAGACCTATAACTAGGCCAACCCAAATTTCTATGCCTATGTATATCTCTTATTTTCTGCTTTTGTTCTTACTCCATATAATCCTGAAACTGTTTTCAGTATGGGGAAGACAATTTTCAAAACCAACTGTCTTCCCAGTCTAGTCCAGCAAGAAATAAACCCCTCTCTGCTTCATCATCATCATCATCTCTCTCTGTTAATTGGACTCTCCAAGCAGTGGGTGGCCAGATCTGGTCTGTCAAGATCCCCAGGATCAGGCCTCTGAGGACTCTTGTAACACTATTTATTTCAAGGCTGCAGTAAGCAAAACAGTATGGCACTGGCATAAAGACAGACATGGAGACCAATGGAACAGAATGGATGGCCCACAAGTAAACCTTAACATAACTTTAAACAAGGGCACAAATACCATTTAACGGAAAAAGGACCTTTGTTCCGCCCCCCCCCCCCCCCCGCCATGGCTGAGGACTGAACTTGGGGCCTTGTGCATGCTAGGCAAGCGCTCTGCCACTGAGTTAAATCCCCAACCCCCTTTCTCTCTCTCCCTCTCTCTCTCTAAGAGAGAGGGACAGTGAGAGTGAGACAGAGAGAGAATGAGAGAATCGATTTTATTTAGTTTTCATTTGGCCCTTGTTGCTCTGACACCTTGTTGTGTACAAGGTTGTCGAGGTTTGAACCCATGGACTCATGCATGCAAACCAAGTGCAGTAACTGCTAAGCCACTGCTCCAGCCCCAGGACAGTCCTTTTCCAATAAATGGTTTTGAAAAAACTGGATATATGTTTGCAAAATAATGAAACTGAACCCTTAAACCACATAGAAAACAAAATATAAATGGATGAAAGATCTAAAAATAAGAACTAAATTTATAAAACTCTTAGAAGCAACACAGTGGCAAACAATTTGAACTTGGGAATTGTTAAGGAAGTGGAGAGAAATAGTAGAAAATGTATTTGGAAAAAGAAAACTTTATTTTAAAAAGTTCAACAGATCTTTTCGTAGGCAGATATTTATTTTTTAGTTTTTCATCTGTTTTTTTAATTCAGAAATTTATCTGTTGAACAAACAAGCTTTTAATGAAATAATATAATATATATATATATAAATTCTGAAAATTAGATTTACTCTAAGAACCCCCCTGCATTTACCCACCTTTATCCCTCCCCCCTTCCCAATACATCTCTACAAATGCCTTAGGTTGTATGATATTACACCATATCCAGAATTAAAAGATGATAATAGACCTCCTTTCTCAATGGCCAGGGTCTAGTTCCATGAGTGAAGACATCCAACCCTTGGTTCTCTGGGTTATGCTTATTTCACTCAGCATAATTTCTTCCATAGCCATCCATTTACCTTCAAAGGCTGCAATATCATTGTTTCTAATTGCTGAGTAAAACTCCATGGTATATATGTACCACACTTTTTGGATCCATTCATTCGTAGGTAGATATTTCAAAGGCTGAATCCTATAATATTATTAGCAATTCAGTTCCTAAACATTTATTTGGAAATAAACCTTTGGGTACCATGAATTTCTTGGAAGTGGTAATAGGAAAGAACAGAAGGAGAGATATTATTTGTGTTACTCTATTTTCTTCTTGATCCCAAATCATGTTAGGATTAATACTTGGAAAAAAAGTGGGAATAGCATCCTTCCGACCTATCTAATGTGCTGTTAATTATTACTCATGAATATGCTTACAGGGTTCACAAGCAATATCTTGAAGAAAGGAAGAATATCAAGGAGCTCTTCCATTTTAGTTGCATACTTCCTGTGAAATAGGAAGATCAAATATGATAAAGTTTAAAAAAGAGTCTAGTTTTCAGAAAATTATGAATCTTGTTTATTTACCTTCTTTTAAAGTTTCATGAAGAGTTTTATGATTGCAAAAGTAACTTGGGAAACATATGTTCACGTTACATCTTTAAAAAGCAGAACTAAAAACCCAAATATACAGAAAAGGGAATTAATAAAGATGAAAGCAGAAATAAATTCTTAAAAAAATTGAAAATCCTTAGTCTGACCAAGAAAAACAATTGAGGTGAATTACCAAAATGATGAATGAAAGGGGATATCACTATTGACTCCACGGAAATGAATAGAATCATAAGTGAATATTGTGAATGATTTTATGCCAACAAATTAGACAACTCACAAATTCCTAAAAAGACACAAATGGGGGTTGGGGATTTAGCTCAGTGGCAGAGTGCTTGCCTAGCAAGCGCAAGGCCCTGAGTTCTGTCCTCAGCCCTGGAAGAAAAAAAAAAAAGACACAAAAGACCAAAATTGATAAATTAAGTAATGGAAAAATTTGAATAGATTTATAACAAGAAAGAAGTTGAAGTAGTAATTAAACATCTTCCTACAAAGAAAAGCCCAGTCCCAGATGGCAGCAATGGTGAATTCTATCAAAAAAAAGAAATAATAACATTCCTTTATAAACTCTATCATAAAATTAAGAAAAAACTTGAGGAGCAAGTGACCTAGAAAAACAGGTCATTTCAGATACATGTGACCATATTTTTATATCAATAATGTACAAAAAATGTGTATTGATATTTGACTTAAGGAGTTAGTTAATTAAAATAAGTATTATCACATTTTACCTTGTTTGAGAAATTAAGTTAATATGATGTCATTTAAGGTTTTATCAAATAAAAAAGTTCGAAAACTAAACTTTTTTGAACATTAATGATAGTTTTCTTACAGTTTTATACACAATTTAAATTTTTGCTCTGATCTTACTTGGTACTTCAAAGCAGAAGGAAATATAAGAAAAACGATTTTTTTCTTTTTAATTAGTTTTTTAGGTACTGGGAATTGAACCCAAGGATACTTTCCAAATAAACTACATACGCAGTTGGTTTTTCATTTAGAGAAAGGGTTTCACTACATTGTTGAGGATGTCCCTAAATTGCTGAGGTTGGCTTCTGACTTTCAATCCTTTTGCTTAGCCTCTAGAGTCACTAAGATTATAGGGATTTGCTACCACATCCTGATGCCCTACTGGAAATAGTTGTTTGTTGTTGTTGTTGTTGTTGTTGTTATTAGTACTGGGGATTTAATCCAAGGGCACTTTACCACTGAGCTACAACTTCCTGAACTGCTGAGATTATAGGTGTATGCCACCATGTCCAGCTGGAAGTACTTTTTTTTTTCTTAGCACATACCTATAATCCAGGTGACTGGGGAGGCTGAGGTCGGAGAATCATAAATTTGAGGCCTGCCTGGGAAACTTAGCAAGACTCTTATCTCAAAATAAAATAAAAATGTCTAGGAACCATAGCTTGGTGATAGCCTAGCATGTGTCAGGCTCAGGGTTCAACCCCTAGCACTGCTAAAAAATAAAAAGGAAAAAAAGTATTTTAGTGATAGAAAAAGTATATTTAAACTTTGTTTTAGAAAGACCAGTGGAAGCACTTGGAATATAGCTTCATGGTAGAACGCTTGCATCACATGGGTGATGCCCTGGGTTTGATACCCAGCATTAGGAGTGTAGTGAGGAGATCAGTGGAAAAGGATAAATTTGTTTGGGACCCTATATATAGCCTCTTTCCTTTGTAATGAGAAACAACTTCTCTAGCTCAAATCTAATGCTAGGCATATAACTCTCAAAACAATTACCTTGATTTCAAAAATTCTATGTAACAACAAATAAAATAATAACTAAGATGTATAGGACAGTTTATTTTGTTTTTATTTACATTTTTACCTGAGCTCATTGAGCCTTTATAAATTTTTCTACGAAGAACACATAAATCCTATTTGCAAATGGGAAAACAGTTGTCAGGCATCCTACATAGATCATTGTAATTAAGTGGTTGATGACAGATTCATATCCAGGTATTTTTATTTCAATTATATTATTTCATTTATAATAATGTTCTTCAAGGTATCAGACTCATTTTAGGATTTAAGAGGTGATTTTAAATGATATATGAAAAAGGCAGTATGGAATTACAGAGTATGGCAGACATTATGGTGCCTACCAACATTCTAGTTTCATGCCTTTCTAGTCACAGGGGTGATTATAATAGTCAGCTCTTGGGCTACGTAGGAAGGATTATGTGACTCATTCTGGCCAACATGGTAAGAGTAGAACTGACCATAGATACTTCATGATTCTATAGTCTGTCTCTTCCTCTAGAACAAAAGTCATGAAGACAGTCTTATGCGGAGATGTGAAATTACAAGATTGAAGTAGCCTGGATTGCTGTATGTCACCACATGAGACAGCTGTCCTGCTTAGCTACTGAACTTGCTGGGTGAACTAGAAATAGATAACTGTTGGGCAAAATCACTGAAAATTTTAAGGTTCTTTGTTATGACAACATAATCTAGCCTATTCTAATGAATGAACTACCTACAAAGTTATCCTTTTTTCCATTATCTGACAATCATTCCAAATACGTCAAGGAGAAAACTTTATTGTGGTATTAATATCAACTAATTTTCCTTTTTAACAAAGAAAGAGCTCTGTGCAGTGGCACATGCCTGTAATCACAGTGACTCGGGAGGCTGAGGTAGGAGGACCCCATGTTCAAAGCCAGCCTCAGCAATTTAGCTAGGCCGCAACTCAGCAAGACTCTGTTACAAAGTGAAAAAATAAAAAGGGCTGAAGATGTGGCTTAGTGGTTAAGTGCCTGGGTTCAATTCTCAGTGCCAAAAACAAAACAACAAAAATAAAAAATACCACCTGCCTCTGAAAAAAAGAAAAGAACAGCTTAGCTTCAGAGCTATTTGAAGGCTGAAATAGGTAGAATATTCTAGTTAATCTTGTAGTTATGGCACATGATATTAATTTTCCAGTTTATTAATTTCTCTTAAATTAAAAAATATTTAAATAAAAGCATAAAATTCCAACAAAATTTTAGGTTAAAATATTAGGTTAAAAACAATTACGGTTATAGGCAGGCAGAGGAAAATTCATTATGATACCATGCCAAATGAATGAAATTTAAAAAGAATGTACTATACAGCTCAACAGGGCAACTCTTGATTTATTTCTCCATTTTTTTTGCCCATGATGTGTTGTGTTGTGAACAAAACATTTAGGTAAACATATTTTAAATTGGTATCCAATTTAAAGAATAGAATTGATTAAATATTTTCAAATAACAAGAACAATGTAATAGTCATGATTGAGATACTAGTTAGGTAACAGGAGGATTAAGAGGTAAGTATAAGGGAGAAAATATTTAATAATTAAACTAAAAAATGCTCACATGAATTGAAAATTATTTGAGCAAGCTACTCATTTGGTTAATCAGAGCAGTCTTTTATAATTTTTTTGTCAACCCTTTTCAGAAGGGCCAATCAAGTTCTACATGCTTTTAATTGCCTTTAATTCTATCGATGGCATAGTCAGAAGTCAAAAGTGTGGAGAGAGGAAGCACAGACTGAATGTGTGTGCTTTATATACAGCTCACAATCTCTGAAGAACCTGCATTCAGGGTTATTATGCAGCATCCTAACTTAGATAAATGTGGCATGTCAATTTAGAAAAGCTATAGTTACTTGGTTAGACCCAGAGTAAATCATGAGATCATTCTTGAGGTATTTAGAGTGATTCACAGTGGGTTCTCATACTCAGAGTTTCTAAATTATGCTACCACAATTGAAAATATGTGAAAGGTTTCATTATAGCCACTCATTAAGCTTGTTACAAAAAGAAAAACCTTTGAAGGGGGCTGGAGCGGTGGCTCAGTAGTTACAGTGCTTGCCTGGCAAGCACAAGGACTCAGGTTTCAACCCCAGCACCATATACACAACAAAAGCCACATAAAAACTGAATAAAATTGACTCTCTCTCGCACTGTCCCTCTCTCTCTTAAAAAAAAAAAAAAAGAAAAACCTTTTAAAAATTGCTTATAATAATGAAGAAAGAGAAAAGGAGACAGGTAAGATGGAGAAGAGGAAAATTATTTCATTTCAGAGGACAGAAGGAAGAACACAGATTAAAAGAAGACAGGGATGGGATGTGGAGTTCCATAGACTGAACTAGCCCTTCTAACAGTCCAGGCAGGACAAGAGCTAGCGTCAAATCCACAGTGCATTTGCACAAGGCAGTGTTCATTCCAGTGAACACAAATTGTTTGAGAAAAATGGAAGTGTCTCAAGATCACTTTTACCCTGTGTATTTGTAAAAATTATGCTCCTCTCTCAGGGATGTATCACCACGTTCAAAACAATCATGTTTCTCCAAGTATTAGTCAGGGTAGGCAAAGAGTTGACACAAACAACACTATAATCTCAGTGCTTAATAAAATAGAACAGATTTTTCACTCAGAATGGATGTTTAGTCGGAAGCTCCTTCTTTCTATAGTATAGTTCCACTACTATCTTACAGTTTCAGAGTTCTTTTCTAGATTCTCTACAATATATATTCTCGGATCTGCTTCCTCGGTTCAGCGAGACTGTCATTCTCTGCTAGAGTTCTTCCTGTAAAAAGCCTCGGTTCATCTAATTCTTGCCCCCATCCTATCCTTTCTCTAAGGGATCACACTGCCATGCTGTCAACTATACAATATCTGAAAACAGCTGTTTCCAATCAAAGGAAAGTCCAGTACTGGTTATGTCAGCATAGTGACATTGTAATTATATTTTTGTATGTTCGGTATTCAGAATATGTCTGAAAAAAGATGGAGCCTTTGTTTTACATACCTCTGTATCTTTAGTAGTACCTATAATAGGGCCAGGCACAGTGCAAGTGCTATTATTTGTTGAATGACTTAACTAGCTTATATTTATTTATATGATTTTGGAAGAATAAACAATCTGTTCATGTCTTCCATTTAGTGACTGAAGCTGAAGAAAATTGGTGATTCTAAGCAGTATTCAAGGAAATGTAAGAGTAAGTATGATCTTCAACATAAGTTCTATTTTCATGCAATTGTGTTATGTCACACAAAAGATATACTAGACATATTGACTGGTAGATAAAACACACAAGCAATAAATAAAATTATGCTTCGTGCCTCAGTTCTTTCTGCCTCTCTCTGACCCCAAATAGATAACTGGTATTTAATGAGTAAAAATTACTTTTTTAGCAGAATACATACTGTAACAAGAGTGCTAGCATAAATTGTCTTCTTTTCCGACAGAGAAAGGTACAATATGTTGGAGAAGTGCATATAATATGAGAAACTAGAAACAAGTTCATTTTTTAACATTTAATCAATTAAGATTTAAAAATATAGGATTCTGGTATTATAAAATTTGAAATAAAAATTCTATTCTATTATTTATATAGAAATCATTAAATTCTTCAGATTATGTGCTCTTTAAAGTAAAGAGCTGTAGGATAATCTCAGAATAGTGCTTTAAAAGTGATATATAATGCATTTACACTTCTGCTTTCCCTTTTGTAATACTATCAACAATGGCTGGAAATATGCTGACTAGGTGAAATTACATAAAATTCCCAGAAAATTTTTGTTTTACACTAATACTTAAGAATTGAGAGAGAAACAGACTTGGATAATAACCTTTGTGTATATATGGTTAGCCACACTGACCAAACTGGTTTCTCCCACACAGACCAAAAAAGTCTAGCATTAACAAAGAAAGCCATAAGATAAGAACCATAAAAAATTATTAAAAACCTTTCTTTTTCTTTTTTTAAAAGTTTATAAATGTAAACTGGAGAAGTTCCTAACCAATGAATATGGAGGTAGAAACTGTTACAATCTGCATAAACATGAACTCTATGGCAGTATGATAACAAAATTCTGTGGGAATAGATTAAAAAGATAACTATAGCTGAAGACAACTCATTACATATTTCAAAACAGCTAGTAGAGAGGATTTTGAATGCTTGGGTGATGAATATTACAATTACCCTAATCTGATCATTACACATTTGCATACAAACACTGAAATATTACACTGTACCCTATAAATATGTACAAATATTATGTGTAAATTAAAAATTGTTTTAAAAAAGAGCAGATTAAAAATGAAGACCTTGTCCCATGGACTAAAATGACTAATGAGAAAATTTTAAAGATAAAGAGTGAAGGCCAATAATATTCTGGCTTGTATTTAGAATGTGCAGTCGCTACTAATACTATAATAAGGAACTTAAAACAGAGAACACTTATTAATTTTAACCCTGGGTGAAGAATCACATTTCTCTGACCTTAGAATATTTGTCAGAAATTACCAGTCTTTGTAGGAGAACTAGTTGTCTTTTGATTTCCCTACGACGTTGGTATCATCTGGCTGGTACAAAATAAAGAAGAAACTAAGTAGATGATTAATTCTTGAGAAAAACAAAGTATACAAAGATTAATTGTCTTCTCTAGTAGAAAGTAAATCAAGGAAAAAGGAGAGCTAGCTAGAGGGACAGGACTATCATTCTGCCAGGAAAGGATCTGATTTAGAGGTAGACAGAGATTCTTATTGTGGCTTTCCTTAAACACACCAAGGCATGAAATACTGTTTGCCTTACTCTTCTTGGATGTATGGTACCAAGAAGAGTGATCCTTAAATATGCAAAAAGTAGACACTGATTTAGCTTACAGACAGGTTTTCGTAAATCTCCTGCCACTTCTGGGTTTTAAACTAAATAAAACATATTGCTCTCTTCACTACATTAATTTATTGTAAGATTTGAAAAAAAACCCTAGTAGGAGGATGAAATTATAGAAGCAGTAGCATATATTACAGAAAGAGGAACAGAAGCTAAAAAGCAAATCTCAAATTTAAAAACATACATGTTTCTTATGAGTTCTGTCATTTGCTAGTTTATCTCATTGGATGTATGGAAAAAGAAAAAATAATTGCATAAACAAATGGGAAAAATCAGGAAGAGACCAATAAAATCAGTTTTTAAAAATTTTGGCATTAAAGCTGAATATTAGCTCCCCAGTACACAAATATTTCTATGGCTAGAAACAAGTAACTTGAGAAAGTGTCAGTATTTACAAAAGACAAAAATCTCCACATATTACTGAAGAGGTTCTGTTTTGTACAGCCAAGTAAGCTTCTACTGCATGGGTCCTCCCCCAGATAATAGCTTTAAACTCTGAACAAACACAAAAACCAACTACCTGTCAGCTGTGGAGAATGAATACAAGTAGATAAGATTTTAGAGGGCTGGAGAGGTGGCTCAGCAGTTACACCGCTTGCCTGGCATGTGCGGGTACACAGATTCAAACCCCAGCATCCACGTACACAACTAAGTGTCAGAGCAGTGAAAGTCATGTGAAAAACTCAATAAAAAATTATTTCTCTCAGTCTCTCTCTCTCTCACACTGTCCTTCTTTCTTTAAAAAAAAAAAAGATTTTAGAGGAAGGCTGACAACTGGAAGACTGAATTGTGGTGAATTTCCCATTTTTTAGCTTTTATCCTAAAAGTGAGTAGTCAGTACTACAAGGAGGCAACAAAACTCCAATAGAAACCCTATACTTTTTCTAGTTTGAATGTTACTGTAATGAAGCAAATAAATGTATCCATCAACTCAAACATTTCTTTTTTCTTTCTTTTTTTTTTGGTGTCAAGAGCAGTTAAAATCTACTCATTTAACATGAATCCCAAATATAGTATAATTTTATTAATTACAGCTTCCACATCATTAATTTATTTAGCCTACATTTCTGCTACTTTGTATCCTCTGACCCAAATCTCCCCCTTCCCACTCCCCACCCCCACCCTGGGCAACCACTTCTTTATTCTCTCTGTACTTTGAAATTTTTTTTTGACATTTCATGTATGAAAAAAATCAGATAATATTTTTCTTTCATTCAGTTGTGGTTGTAACAGATGCTTGACATGCTTTTAATCTTCAAATTTTAAAGAATTGTTCTGTGATCCAACATATGATCTATAAAATGTAAGAATTAAAGCAAAAGTATATAGTTATATAGTGTGTGTTTTTACATACATATACATACAAGCACAAAGACTACACACATATATAGTATAAAATGAGTAGACAATAATTAAAAATGGCAGTAGAGTCAGTAAATTTAAAGATAAATAAGTGGAAATTATCTACTTAAAAAAATGAATATAAAGCAAAAATAGACTAGCAAAAATAGGGTGCTGGGACAGGGAGTGACTCAGGACCTGTGAGATGATATTCAAAGGTCTAACATATATGTAATTAGAGTCCCAGAAGAAGAGAAAATGGAGTAGAATTTTTTTAATAAGGGCTACATTTATACTGAATAAGGCAAAAGATACACATTTACATAATCAAGAAGACTAGATAATATATGTTCAACAAATATGAACAGAGCCACCACCTTAGGCCTATTACAAACTGACAAACATGAAAGAAAAAGTGAGCTGAGGGATTAGTTCTATGGTGGACAGCTTGCCTAGTATGTGCAATGTCTACCCCAGCACTGTCAAGAAAGAGAGAGAGAGCGCGCACACAACTGTGTGAGTGCGAAAGAGAAAATTTTGAAAGCGGTTAAGAAGAAAAACAATATATCACCTGTCAGGTCCCAACAATTTGAATAACTTGTAATCTATCATCAGAAATATGGAACCAAAAAGACAATGTAAACAAGATTATCTGTAAAGTGCTGAGCAAAAATCAATCAATCAACATAGAATTCTTATATCCAGTGAAAAATTATCTGTTAAAACTGGAAGCAAGCCAAGTGTGGTGGCACAGGCCTGTAATCCCAGCAACTTGAAAGGTTGAGGGAGGAGGACTGCAAGTTCAAAGCCAGCCTCAGCAACTTAGTGAGATCCTGTTTCAAAATAAAACATAAAAAGGTCTGGGGATGTGGCTCAGTGGTTAAGCGCCCCTCGGTTTAATCCCTAGTACCAAAAAAAGGTGGTGGGGGCAGGGGAGGAAGCAAAGTAAGGCATATTCAGATAACAGAAAACATATAGAATGTGCTGGAGCAAAATCACACTATGAAATGTTAAAGGCTATTCTTAAGGGTGAAAGAAAAGGATACCATAGGGAAACACAGGCCTTGATAAAATTATGCAGAGCATCAGAAATGGTAAATATTTGAGAAAATATAAAAGACTACTTTTTTACTTTTAATTTCTTTCTAATACATATGATTGTTTTAAACACTCTTGCAAGGATTAAAATGTATGTAGATGTGATACT
Organism: Aplodontia rufa; assembly: GCA_004027875.1. Lineage (NCBI taxonomy): Eukaryota > Metazoa > Chordata > Mammalia > Rodentia > Aplodontiidae > Aplodontia > Aplodontia rufa. The sequence goes on along the minus strand of PVKS010018543.1, from coordinate 12,349 downwards.
TATAACAGCCATCATATAAAAAGGTTGGAGAGGGTACAAATGAATCTAAATAGCTGCAAAGGTTCTACATCTATCTCAAATGTGGTAGCTGAATACAGACATTTTTAGCTATAAAGATTCATCAAAATTAAATTTTCACACATTCCCTCTTAGACATGTCCTGAGGATGTGGTTCAACAAAAAAAAAAGTAAAATATTAGAGATACAGAAAATAGGTGATAGCCAAGAAAGCAATAAAGGTAAGACAGGAAAAAAGTAGAACTGTCAGTATACATAGCAACCAGTGCAGCTGGGAAGGGGATTTGGGAAGACTCTCAGAAGTGGATTTGTGATAGGGGCGGGGAGGATTTGGTACCTTAAATTTTGAAAAGTTTAAAACATTGGCAATATAAAAAAGAAAGATACTTATTAGCAACTCCAAGAAAAACCAATAATGATACAGAAAACATGTAATCACAATATGTATTAAATGTCTCCACAGGTAACAATAATCATAATAGTGTAAATACTACATTGATTTTCAACTTCTAAAATTAATATAAAGAATGACAGACTTAACTATGATTATAATGCATATTATATATATATAATGCATATTATTAACCTTTGTACCATAAAATTATAGATGACTAAAGCTTAAAAGTGGAAAGTGGGAAGGGCAAGAGTGTTATTATTTCTTACAACCTGACAATCAAGAAATCTTATGCTTGATGAAAGAAGAAATTGAAATAAAAAGTAAATTATGACTATACCAATAAAACAAAAATAGTAGCATAATTATAGTAAAAGGAAAAGAGAAAGCAGTGTGAATAAGCATAATGTTTCATTAGGTAGATTCAAAACTGACTAATTATGGAATTCCAGTAGAAGCATATGTTTGGAGGTATTGACAACAGCCAAAAGACTTTAACGTGACTGTCCTTCAGAGCAGCAGAAAGGGGATTGAGCAAAGGTGAGACTGGATACAGCAGCTTTTCAAGCCCTTTGTACAATGTGATTTTTAAAAACCTGTGTTTTATATACACTTTCATTAAAGCAAACAGACACACAAAATTAAGAACTAATTTTTCCTCCATTTCAAAATTCTGAAGCCAAAAAATATTGGGTAGCTTAAACATGAAAGATATCATAACCACCAAAATCTGCATTTTTCTCTTCCAAATACAGAGTCCTTTACATGATCTACGGAGAGTTGTCAATAAAACAGGTGGACTTACTATTAATAGTTGGGAACTAATAGGAGAATTCTGAGTTCTTGTTAGCATATGAATGATATATTAAAGTCAAAGGAATATATTATATCATGGAAGAGAAAAAATGGGCTGACACATCTTGATATTGTTCTCAAGTAACTAGTCTTGCTTTTACTTTGTAAACAGATAGTACCCCAGCTTCCTATCCACACATATTTTGTCCCATGCCTTGCTCTGCTACAACAAATGCATCATGCTGGGCTATTTTTCAGAAATATTACAAGGAATAATCCCCTTCCCCACAATCTCTTTCCTTCAATGTAATACAATGTTGTCGCTAAAGCTTTCAAAGAATGAATACCCCATGACTCCAAACTCTGAATTTTTATGTTAAACATACACTCACATATACACATGAAAGCCAGGCACCTTGGTGCACACCAGCATTCCCAGCAACTCAGGAGGCTGAAGCTAGAGAATCATTAAGTTTGAGGCCAGCCTTAGAAACTTAGCAAAACCCTGTATCATGATAAAGCATTTTTAAAAAGGCCAGGGATGTATGTAGATCAGTGGTGGAATGCTTTGGGTTTAATCCCCAGTACTTAAAAACAAAAACCTACACTAGCAAACTAGAAACCAGTTTTTATTCATCATTATCATATATTTTCTCCTTTTCTTCTTTCACTAGTAAATCTCCGAAGAGTTTCTTTCTTGTGGGTTGATGTAATTTTCCAGTTCTTAATACAATGCTGCTTTCATGCTGTCCAATGGTTATACCGAAACCTCCAAGAACTCGTTTTCTTGATTTTCCATTAGTCTAAAGCATTCTGAAATTAAAATCTATAATTTGGAATATTTTAAAATTTAATTGTAGAGGGACTGATGTTTACATTCTTTTTCTGTAGAAAAAGAATTTATTAATCAAATTTACTATGTCAACAATATCATGCAGATATGCACAATGCAAAAAAGAAAGATGCTTAAAAACTCTAAGAAAAACCAAAAATGATACAGGAAACATGTAACCATAGTATACTAAATGTCCTTATAGGTAATAATATATAATCACGATAGCGTAAACACCATATTGATTTTCAACTTATAAAATTCTAAAATAATAATGAGATAATCTTTGACTTACACCAGACTGAAATTTGAAGAATAAATAAAATTAGAGATGAATCTATATCATAAGTCAAGGGTTGGTAAACTACAACTTGTGACCAAATCTAATCATATTGTCTGACTATTTATGACCTGTGAACTAAGAACGACCTTCATATTTTGAAAAATAGTTACATTTTTAAATGATTACATAAATTTCTATGTAACATCCTTGATTTTGTCTGTTAGCTGGTCAAGTCTAAATTATTTATTATTCAGTTCTTTAAGAAAAAAATTTGCCTGTCTCTGTCACAAATGATCAATCTAGCTATAATTGAAAATAATAAACTTTCAGAAATGGATTTTTCTCATGTTCTCTTGTTTTGCTTTGTTAAAGTAGCAGAATTTGGTACTTTATATATCAAGTAACAGCAACATTTTAACAGCATAATATATGTTACTTGGTAAAATACAAAGGAATTATTTTATAAATATCCATTTAAAATTACATTCATTTCTGGAGAACTAAAGAAAAACACAGGCTACAGAAAGAATGAAAAAAGAAAAACAGATCACTTTTAACCAAGTCTATCCCCCTCTTCAGTTGTAGTTGTTCTTCTTCTTCTTCTTCTTTCCTCCTCCTCCTCCTCCTCCTCCTCCTTCTTCTTCTTCTTCTTCTTCTTCTTCTTCTTCTTCTTCCTCTTCTTCCTCTTCTTCCTCTTCCTCTTCCCCCTTCCCATCCCCTTTCTCCTCCTCCTCCTCCTCCTCCTCCTCCTCCTTCTTCTTCTTTTTTGGCTTCTAATGTTTAGTTTTTTCCCTTTCACACACTCAAAAAGATTAGACCCATATCGTTTTCCTTGCACCAGAATCAAATCAAAATGGATCAAGGAGCTAGGAATTAAACCAGCTACCTTGCAATTGAGAGAAGACAAAGTAGGTCCAACAGTTCAGCATTTGGGAGTAGGCAAAGACTTTCTCAACATGTCTCCTAAAGTGAAGGAAGTAAAGTCAAAAATCAGTGAATGGGATGCCATAAAGCTAAAAAGCATTTGTACTGCCCAGGAAACAATCAAAAGAGTCAAGAGGTTTCCTACAGAAAATGGAGAGAATCATGGGCTATGATTCCTCTGACAGGGGCCTCATAACCAGAATCTACAAAATCCTCAAAAATCTCAACTACAAAAACAGAAACAACCCAATTAATAAATGGGCCAAAGAGCTAAATTGAAACTTCTCATCAGAAGACATTGATCAAGCCAATGAATACATGAGAAAGTGCTCTAAATCTCTAGTAATCAGAGAAATGCAAATGAAAACCACATTAAGATATCACCTCACACCAGTCAGAATGGCAAAAATGAAAAAAATAAACAATAATAGATGCTGGAGGGGATGTGGAGAGATAGGGACACTAACACATTCTTGGTGGAGCTGCAGACTGGTACAGCCCCTCTGGAAAGCAGTGTGGAGAATCCTCAAAAAAACTAGGGATGACCCCACCATACGATCCTACTATTCTACTCCTGGGTATCTTTCCAGGGGATTAAGAATCAGCACTTTATAGTGACACAGCAATATCTATGTTCACAGCAGCTCAATTTACAATAGCAAAATTATGGAAACAACCCAGATGTCCCTCACTGGACGAATGGACCCAAAAACTGTGGTACATATATATCATGGAATTTTACACAGCAATTAGAAACAATGATATTGCAGCCAAAGGTAAATGGATGGCTATGGAAGAAATTATGCTGAGTAAAATTAGCTTAACCCAGAGAACCATGAGTCGAATGTCTCCACTCATCTGTGGAGGTTGGAACTAGACCCTGGCCATTCAGAAAGGTGGTCTATTATCATGTGTTAAATCCAGATAAGGTGTAATGTTATACAGGCTAATACATTTTTAGAGATATTGTGGATAAGGGAAGGGAGGGATACGAGTGGGTAATTGGGGGGACACTCCTGGGGGTAAATCTAGTATCCAGAAACTATACATATTTTATATTATTTTGTTAAAAAGTTGTATGGTTGTTCAAAAATAAAAATAAAAATAATAAAAAAAAGAATAAAATCAGGGCTGGAGCAGTGGCTCAGTGGTTACAGCGCTTGCCTGGCATGCGCGAGTACACAGTTTCGAACTCCAGCACCTACATATACAACTAAGTGTCAGAGCAACGAAAGCCATGTGAAAAACTCAATGGAAAAATTGATTCATGGATTGGCAGTTTAGCTCAGTGGCAGAGCGCTTGCCTAGCATGCAGAAGGCTGCGAACTCGGTCCTCAGCTCTGGAAAAAAAAATGATTCTCTCTCCCTCCCTGTCTCTGTTTCTCTCTCTCTCTCTCTCTCACTGTCCTTCTCTCTTAAAAAAAAAAAAAAGAATAAAATCAGCTATTTATTTATAACTAGGCATCCTGAGCTATTCACCAGTAATTGCCAAATTTTCAGCTTTATAAAGCTTATTAAAATCTAATAGACAGTAATACAATCTAATTCATGACTAATACTGTGGGAATACTGATATGACTGCTTCTTCTCTATGGGAAATCTGGGCAACCCAGATATTCTTCATAAATTCTAGAGAAAAACAGGTTTAAGTAATTAACAGCTTTGTAGTTTTTATCTCCAAGGCAAATCTACTGCACAGTCAACTTTATGTGAAAATTGGGCAAAAGTTAATTTGCTTCATATTCCCAAACTTTGTATCTAGTGTGTTCAACCATATAGAGAACAGCCAGGCAACCTAACACAGGGCAGATAACCACTTGTCCAGATAAAATGCAAAGGTACCCACTGCCGGGAAGAAGGGTCCCTTTACAACTGACTTCAAAGTGCAAGCATTGTACGATTCTATGAAGCAATACGCCAAGAAATACCTTCCTAAAAGGCTATGGTACTAAGCAGTAATCTCAAATGTCAGCATGTATCAGAATCATTCAGAGTGACTGTTAAAACATAGATTGGGGGTTAGGGATTTAGCTCAGTGGCAGAGAGCTTGCCTAGTATTCGCAAGGCCCCGAGTTCGGTCCTCAGTTCTGAAAAAAAAAACCCATAGATTGGTGGTTATGGTGGTACACTCCTGTAACCCCAGAAACTTGGGAAGCTGAGGCAGAGAATCAAGTTCAAGACTAGCCTCAGTAACTCAGTGAGGCCCTAAGCAACTTAGCAAAACACCATCTGAAAGCAATAAATAATAATAATAACAACAACAACAACAACAACAACAACAACAACAACAAAAACCGGGCTGGGCTGGGTATGTGGCTTAGAGGTTAAATGTCCCTGGGTTTAATCCCTGGTACAAAAACAAAGCCCAACCAAACAAAAAATAGGTTTATGTTTCCCAAACTGAGTTTCTAATGGGTTGGAGATGTAGCTCAGTGGTAGAGAGTTTACCCACCATGTAAGAGGTCCTGGGTTCAATTCCTAGTATTGCAAAAACTAAAACAAACAAATGACCCCATAAACTCAGAATTTCTGATGTAGCTGTTATGGTATGGAGAATCTGCACTCTTGGCATGTTTCTAGGTGACACTGGTCCACAGACCATACTTTAAGACGCACCGATCTAGATGATCTCCAAAATTCCTTCAAAATTTCGAGTAGAATGAAAGAAAGAGGATGGGAAAGATAAGATTACATAAAGAACCATCCAAATACAAATTAATAGACTATTTAAGGGAAGTCTAAAAGAGTAAAGTGAAAGGGAGATGGGAGGAAGGAAGGGAGGGAAAAGTGGAAAGGAAAAAGGGAGGATAAAAAACTACATTTTGCACCTCTAAGATACTAAATAGTTCTCACACAATCAATAAAATCTGGAAAAGTAAAAATACAACTACTACTACTACTAATAATAACAACGATCAAAGGGAGATCAATAGAAGAAAGGGACCATGGTGTGAGAGGAGGTGGGGGGGGGGAGAGCTAGAGAGGAATACTGGCCAAATTATATTGTTGCATTGTCTGCATGTATGAATATGTAATAACAAACCCCATCATTATGTACAACTATAATGCACTAATAAAAATGTGGAAAAAGTTGAAAGATATCAAATGATATTATTTTAAAATGTCTTGGAAGTATGTTGTTTCAATTTGATGTGAACATCCATTAATATCAGATATATGTATCAGCCCTGTGGTGAAAGCAAATTCATATCATGTAAAAAAAAAAACAAAACAAAGTAATTGTTGGAAACACTAATAATGATGTGATTATTTGGTGAGAGATACCACAACAAATCAACAAATGATACTGACTTCTTTCTTTCCTAGAACAGATTTTGTTTGATGTCCACAGCATTATGGTCAGTGACTTTGTACACAGTAATTCTTTAATTCTACCATTTTGTTTGGTTTTGTTTTGATATCAGGGATTGAACCCGGGGGTGCTTAACCACTGAGTCACATACCCAGACCATTTTTTATTTTAAGAAAGGATCTTGCTAAGTTGCTAAGGCTGGCTTTGCACTTATGTTCCTCCTGCCTCAGCTTCCAAAACTGCTGGGATTACAGGTGTGCACCACCATGCCCTGCAAATGCTAGGTTTTTATTATGATTAGATTTAATTTACACACTAGTAAAGCAGTAATTATATTCTTCTTGCTGTTAAATATTTTACTTTAATCAAACTTGCTAAGAACTTAAAAAACATGGTAGAGAATCGGTCTCATATTCCCACTGCTATGCTATAATACATTCTACAGAAATTTTCTTAGAGCTATTTTCTTTTAGGGAATCTCTGTAGAGACATTTGGTATTGTGTTTGCTTTATTTTTGTTTTTTAATGGTACTAGAAATTAAACCTAGGAGCACTCTACCACTGAGCCACAATGCCAGCCCTTTTTATTTTTTATTTTAAGACAGGGTCTAAGTTGCCCAGGCTGGCCTCAGACTTGTGATCCTCCTGTTTCAGCCTCCTGGGTCTCTGGGATTACAGGTTTGTGCCACTGTGGCCACAATGAGACAGTTCTTGAAACTCTCCTGACTTTTCTTTAATTCTATGTTTTGTTTTTTGCAGTACTGGGAATTAAAACAAGGGTCGTGCACCTGCTAGGCGAGTGCCCTACCAATGAGCTACCCTCTTAGCCTTCTATGCAGTATTTTGGAACTTCTGATCTTACATTTCTAAGTTTCAACTTTCTGAATCTTATTCTTTAATGTTGCTCTCCAGCTCTTGTAAATTCTGCTAAATAAATTTTCCCACAAATCTGAAGAAAAAGTTAACATGTTTTGTTTTTAGATTCCTGTAAGACAAAACACTTATTATTTTTTAAAGATAGTGCTAGAGAGTCATTCTACTAATTGCTTTCATCTGGTTTCTGGTTTTCTAACACAGCTGTGTATGTGGTGCTAGGATTCAAACCCAGGTCCTTGTGCATGCCTGGCAAGTGCTCTACCATTGAGCCACCTCTCCAGCCCAAAAATGTTATAAATTATACAGAGATTTTAGTGGTGTTTTTGTATAATGAGGTAAGATGGAATGAGGTAGGCATTATTAAAACTAGTTCTAAATTTAATGGGGTTTTTTTTGTTTTATTTTGTTTTTGGTACCAGGGATCAAACCCAGGGGTGCTTAACCACTGAGCAACATCCCCAGCCCCTTTTTTATTTTGAGACAAGGTCTTGCCAAATTGCTGAGGCTGGCTTTGAAAATGTGATCCTCCTGCCTTAGCACCCCAAGCTGCTGGGATTATAGACATGTGCTACTGTGCCCAGCTAAATTTAACGTTTTTGATATAATCCCAACTGCAGTAAATCAGAATTTTCAATCCTTAGGATAGCCGTAAGGCAGAGAAAACATTTTGCCATTAGTAAAGAATATGTAGCATTATTTGTAATAATAATCACAATAAAACACATTAATATATAGATTAAATTATACGTTAGATTGGATCATGTCTCCTGAAATGTAAACATACAGTAAATGAACAGACTTGTAAAGTGATTACCAACACTAACTACTTTTTTTTTTTAATGAGTAAAGGACAGTGAGAAAGAGAGAGAGAGAGAGAGAGAGAGACAGAGAGAATCAATTTTTATTGAGTTTTTCACATGGCTTTCATTGCTGTGACACTTCATTGTGTATGTGGGTGCTAGGGTTTGAACCCATGTACTCATGCATGCCAGGCAAGTGTTGTAACCGCTGAGCCACTGCTTCAACCCCAACACTAACTATTAAGAATGGAATTAACAAAATGGTTAATAAGATAATAAAAATTTTATTGTTATACCTAAGTAGAAAAAAAATGGTTGACAGAAACAGGCTTAGATTCTTAAGGGGAAATATATACAGCTTCTCTGATTTTATTTCTTGATTTATAATCATGTAGATGTATAACAGAGGATAACTATACAGGAAATAGAATGTGGTAACTATAATTTATGTTTCCAATTTAACTGGCCTCATTTTAAAATAGGTAGAATACTGTAGATATAAATTTACAATCTAATCTTGATCTTAGTTGTTCCTATGTGTTTCTAAGTATACTTTAGATTCATTGACTTTATTGCATACTTCCTTGAGTTCTCTCTCTCTCTCTGGTATAGGGATTGAACCCAGGGTGCTTAACCACTGACCAACATCCCTATCCCTTTTTTATTTTGAGACAAGTTCTTGCTAAGTTGCTGATGCTGGCTTTGAACTTGTGATCCTCCTTCCTCACCCCCACCACCAGAAGCTAGGATTATAGGTATGCGCTGCCAGCACCACGCCTGGCTACTTTTAGTTCTTTTAATCTTGGGGCTGGGGATTAAATTAGGGTTTCTGTAAGTTTTCAAACTTATTTACATTGTAACTAATAAAGACCACTTAAAGTTTATGCAGGTATAACTGTGAACATACATTAATAACGAAAGCATTATTAGTAATATTCAAGGCTTACTATATCCCACATGTTGCTACACACTTGGCATTTATTATTTGTTTCTCCTCAATGCATTCTTATGAGGCAGCTACTCTTATTATGTACAATTTATTTAAAAAGTAAGCTGAAATGTGAAGAATATGGATAATTTGTAGAAAGTAAGAAAAAATAAGTGGTAACGCTGGAATGTAAACCATGCATATCTGACTACAAAGTCCATTAAGTACTGCAGCAGAAAGCCTTCAAGTATGCACTTTAACCTAGATGAACATCAGGTTCATTATTCTATAGCTCACTAGTTTGACAGTGGGTATTTAGGTTTGAAGAATAGGGTTGACATTGCTTAACACAAACCTCTATGCATGATTAAACAGAAGCAAGTCATGTACCAACAGGACAGTAAAAATTCTGCTGTGATACCTAAATGAAAAAAAATTGGTTAAGATGAGAGAAGCAAACTGAGGTATTAATGAGTAAATATATGTAGCTTCCCCAATTTTATTATTTTACAAGACAAAACCATAATTTATAAGTACAGTCCACACCCATCTGCAGTTCCTCTCAGTATTCTCCCAAACATGGTCAGGGATACAGAAGAATATGAAAGTAAATGTCTATATGAAGTGCTCTTATTCTACCTTGATAGAGCCTAATACTTGATTTTAAAAAAAAAATGTTGAAGTCAGTCGGGAAAGATAAAAATAATACATGTATTAAGCACTTTTGCACAAACTAGCCCAAATTTTATGTAAAGCCAAGGCCTGTTTGAATATGAGTTCCAATTTTTTTCTTGCATAAACTGCACTAAAATGTATACCCTAAGCCATGCATGGTAGTACATGCCTATAGTCCCAGTGATTTGGGAGGCTAAGGCAAGATCACAAGTTTAAAGCCAGCCTCCACATTTTAGTGAGGCCCTCAGTAACTTAGTGAGACACTGTCTCAAAATAAAAAATAAAAAGGGATGGAGATATAGCATAGTAGTAAAGTACCTCTGGATTTACCTTCAGTTCAATTCCTAGTGCTAAAAAGGAAAAAAAGAAACCCTAAAACAAAATAGTATAGTTTAGTCAAAATTTCTCTAAAACAAAAACTTAAAGGCCAGTGAGAGAGAGAGAATTTTATTCAGTTAAAAAAAGAAACTTAATTCAGAGGCAAACCTATTCGGATCACTATGGATTTTTCAGAACAAACAATGAAGGCCAGAAGAGCTTGGAACAATATCTTTCAAGTATTAAATAATAACAACTTTCAAACAAAGATAATATATCCGGCAAAACTCAGCTTCAAATGCGAAGGGGAAATTAAATACTTTAAGGATAAACTCATGCTTGCAAGATACATGAACACTAATCCCGCTCTACAGAGCATTCTCAAAGACTTCTCCATTTAGAAGATAATGCCAACGATATGATAAATCCTTAAACAAGCGCAAGTCAATAATTATACTATACAAACACTAACTTTCAAGATGACTCAAAATTCTGCAATAGATACAAAGTCTGTGAATCAGCCTCCCATATCTATTCTATCCTTGAATGTGAACGGTCTCAATGCCCCAATTAAAACACACAGACTGACCCACTGGATCAAAAAACAAAAACCAACAATATGTTGCCTGCTAGAGACACATTTGACACTCAAAAATAAGACAAAGGCTGAAAGTGAAAGGATGGCAAAACATCTACCAGGCCTGTGGCCCAAAAAGCAAGCTGGTGTAGCAATTTTTATTTCTAACAAAATTAATTTCCAACTAAAACTAGTCAGAAAGGATAAAGAGGGACACTTTATCATGCTTACAGGGACAGTTCACCAAGAAGATATAATGATAATCAACATTTATGCCCCCAATTACAACCCCCCCAAATATATGGAAAAAATACTAAAGGACAGTAATCCCCTCATTGATCTCAACACAATAATCCTGGGGGACTTCAACACACCACTATCAACTCTAGATAGATCATCAAACCAAAAAAATCAATAAAGATGTCTCCAATCTTAACTACTCTATTAATCAATCGGGCTTAACAGACATTTACAGAATATTCCATCCTAAGACAGCTGAATTTACCTTCTTCTCTTCAGCCTATGGATCCTTCTCTAAAATAGACCACATCCTTGTTCACTGGGATAATCTTAGCAAATATAAAAAAGTGGATATAATCCCATGTATTCTGTCAGATCACAATGCTATGATCTTAGCAATCAACAACAAGACAAACAACAGAAACTACTCAAATACTTGGAAATTGAATAATTACCTCTTAAATGAAGGATGGGTAAAAGAGGAAATGAGAACAGAGATCATGAAGTTTTGGAACTGAACAAGAATGAGGAAACAACATACCAAAACCTCTGGGACAGTATGAAGGCTTTCTTAAGAGGTAAATTTATAGCTCTGTATGCATACATCAAAAATCTAGAAAGAGAGCCTTATGCTTCAACTCAAACAACTTCAAAAGGAGGAACAGTCCAAGCCTAAATCTAACAGAAGACAGGAAATTAGCAAAATCAGAGCTGAAATCAATGAAATTGAGAACAAAAAAGCTATTCAATCTATTAACAAATCTAAGAGTTGGTTCTTTGAGTGATCAAAATTGACAGACCCCTTGCCAAACTCACCAAAAGGAAGAAAGAAATGAAGCAAATCAACAAAATCAGAGACGAAAATGGGGATATCACCACAGACTCATCCAAGATACAGAAGATTATCAGAACCTATTTTGAAAACTTATACTCTGCCAAATTTGATAACCTGGAGGACATGGACAGGTTTTTGGACACACACAATATCTCCTCTTTAACACAGGAGGACATTGAAAATCAACCAACCTGTCACAGAAAGCGAAATTGAAGCAGCAATCAAAGCTCTCCCAAAAAGGAAAAGTCCAGGTCCGGATGGATATACGGCAGAATTCTATCAAGCCTTCACAGAAGAACTAACACCGATCCTCTTCAAGCTCTTCCAGGAAATTGATAGAGTGGGAACACTCCCAAACACTTTTTATGAAGCAAACATTACACTGATTCCAAAGCCCAACAAAGACACGTTTTCCCTGATGAACATTGATGCAAAAATCCTCAATAAAATTTTAGCTAATCGGATACAGAAGCACATTAAAAAGATAATCCATTATGATCAAGTGGGTTTCATTCCAGGAAAACAGGGCTAGTTCAACATA
>PVKS010018542.1:0-39947 GCA_004027875.1 Aplodontia rufa | reverse complement strand
ATGTGCCTGGTAAATCTGCTAAATGTTAGTAAAGCCTAGCTGTATTTTCTTTCAAGTCAGAAAAAAATGTAAAGCCAGGTAATTTTCTCTTACTCATATAATCAAGTTAGAAGTTTTCATTAATATTTTATATCTTCCACTTAGAATTTAAGGTATGCTCATTGCTGGAAGTAGAAAGCTTTTTTGAAACATTATCAGATGAATATAAATTAAATCACTGAGGAATGTTATGGGTTAAATTATACTCTCAAGATAACATATATTTTTATATATGTCAAAATTTTAACCCCTGCTATCACAGAATGTGGCCTTAGTTGGTGACAGGATCTTGAAGGTATCGATTATGTTAAGATGAGACCAGAGTGCAGTAGGGGGACCCTGCTCCAGGAGGCCTGGGGAACTCAGGAGAAGACAGCCCCACCTGTCGCCTGCAACCCATGAACCTCAGCACCCCACCGGGGGAAGATGCCACCGGCCTTCCTGCCCACAGGCAGCAGCACCCTGTCCTCAGGGCACTGCAGGAGCAGCAGGAGCCTTCACCCAGCACCACGTTCTGGAAGGGTGGAAGCCTTGCAATTGGTTCCTTCAGAAGGGACAAACATTGAAGAGACCTCATCTTGCACCCCATGGGTAGGGACGCCAAGGACGAGAAAGGAGGGAAAGGACCATGGCTTCAAATGAAACTCAGAGCAAATAAAATTTCACTTCCTAGAATATGTGTGTCCTCCTGACAATGCTTTATTCCTCTACCAAGCGTTGCCAGCCTTCCTATAAATCCTCAGCAGCTAAACTGTCCCAGCAGATGACACCAGCTTGCCTTCACAAGTGCGTTTAATATAGCAAATTTATGGATTTCAGTTTCTAAATAAGCATCACTTATCCTATCTGACACCTCTTCCTCCTCCTCCTTCTCCATCCAGAGTGTCACTGTGAGCAGAGTAGCCTCCAACAGCAGGAGACCTGTAGGTGCTGTTCTTCCCATCCCTTGCCCTGGAGGCTGACAGGTGTGTGTCCCACCATGTGCTCCTGCAGCAACCTGCACCACACCCTCCAGGGCTGTCATAACCGCACAGAATTCAGGACGTTGAACAAAATGGTGATTGGGAGGTGGCAGGTTGCAGGACTTCTCTGTCGCTTGGGTGCATCTACAGGAAGGTGAACATTTTAACTGCTCTAACTCTAAGTGCGCAGAGAGGAAGCATTTCTAGGTAGGAGGACAACCAAGGTGGAAGCAACCTGGTAAAGTGTCCCTCTTCTTCAGATACCAGCTGCCTCATTTGCAGTGTTAAGCCAAGAGTGGGCCCTTCTGGGTGTGCCCAGTGTGCCTGCCCAGGCTTGGTACCCAGTGCCCGGGAAGCCAGCACCTTCTTGGTAGGTGACTCAGTCATATTCAGGGTTATTTAATCACTGATGGATCCAAAATTTCCATTCAACATTGATATGTCCTACATTTTTTTAAAAGATATTCTAATTTAGTTGATCTTCATTTGCATATTTCTTTTAAAAATATATTTAAGAGTCATTGTTTAAATTCTTTGTTGTATATGTAAATATATGAAGTAGTTCCTGCCCTCCAACATATTATAGTTTATGAATATTGTAGATATAAAAGTAGTCACAAAGAAGTATTTGCTCATTTGTATTATGAATACAGAACTTGTACTTGAAGAGAATATAGAAATAGGCATGATTCAGGTATAATTAAATGAAAGTATAAAGAACATTACAATCATTTGGAACCCATAATTTTCCATTTGGTACATTTAGAGTTATTTTTTATTGAGAAATTTATTTTTTGAACAACCATAAAAGTTTTTAACAAAATAATATAAAATGTATATAGATTCTGAAGATTAAATTTACTCCCAAGAGTGTCCCCCCAATGAACTTCTCTTCTATTTATTTGTAGTCTTACTTAGAGCAGGCAAAACAAATGTCCTGCAGTTTTTATTTTATCCACTATTAACAGATTACCAACTTCTTTCTAGGCATAAAGGTTCACTAAAACTCATAATTCTGTGAGTTACAAAAGCAGATCATGAATTAATTGAACAGCAATAACGGTTGTTCTTAGATCCAAGTTTTTAGCAAATATCTATTAAACAGTAATTCAGAAATGACCTTATGTTAAGCCCCAATTTTTCATGTATTTTTTCATTAATCTATCGTTCTGGACTCACTTTGCTGAGTAGGGAAATAATGTCCCCACTAATTAAAGTATTAAGAACACAGGCAGTGCTGTTTTAGAAAGTAAATGCATCTCAGCAGATGGGCTCTGGCTGAATGGCGTGTGGATCGGGCTTCTGCAGATCCAGTCACCCTCCTGTTTTGCGTCTGGTAAACCCAATGACTTCTGTTTCTTTTACTGACAGAAAGAGAGAAATAAACATCTAAAATAATCACTCTAATATGCACACATCACGTTCCTTAGCAGCTTTCCTCAGGTATGTTTTGTATGTCACAAAAATCACCTGTTTCAAATACACCATTTGATGGTGTTTAGAACTTCACCCCATGGTGAAACTAAACTGCATTTTAGAATGCTTCCAGACCTCACAGGACACCCCTCCTGGCCGATGACAGTGACTTTGCACTCCCGTCTCCAGCCCAGGACCACCAACTTCTTCCTGGTTCTGTGGATTTGTCTTTTTGGATGCGTCGTGTAAAGGGAATCACGCACTCGTGCTTTCTTATTTCTGGCTTTTCTTCGCTTCGCATAATGTTTTTGGGGGTCATCCATGAAGGGGAGGACATAGGTGGACTGCTGGCTGAGGCTGCTGAGAGGGGCGCTGGTGTGGAGCTGCACTCCTGATTGGGGAGCACTAAGGTTACCTCCAGTTTGGGGGGTCGTAGATCACGTGCTGTGAAGATTCACGTGCAAGTCTTAAGGTGGAGAGGTATTTTCGTTTCTCTGTAGATACCTAGCTGTAGAATTTCTGGGTCACCTGGTCGTTTTACAATCAACGTTTTGAGAATTTGCTAAACCGTTTTCCAGAGTAGCTACGCCACTTCATGCTCCCCAAAGAACACGTGTGGGGGCTGCCGTCCCTCCATGTTCTGTGGGTGCAAAGTGGCGTGGTAGCGTGGCTTTAACTCGCCTTTCCCTAAAGACTGGCCGGCCCGTGGCCTTTCTGCTGTGTGTCTGTTCCTATCTTTGGCCCATTCTTTGATTGGTTTCTCTTATTTTAAGTTGCAAGTGTTCTTTGTAAATTCTTTTTTGCTGAACATTCGGCTAACACCTTCTTTCCCCTGAGCTTATCTTTTTTCCTTCATGGTCAAATTCGAAATGTAAATTTGAATTTTGAGCATTGGCGAGGGTCGATTTACCACTTCTTCCTGTTAAGAACTGCGTTTCTCACGTCCTATCTAAGAGATAGCCACCTGGCCTGCTGCCTGAATGCTCTCCTGTTGTCTTTCCCGGGGTCTCATTGCTCTGGTTCTGCTTTAAACTCCGGGACCCCTTAGAGCTGACCTGGGAGTGGAGTGAGCTGGGTCTAAGCTCCTCTTTCTGCACATTGCTCTCCAGTTGTCCCAGTACCATCTGTTGAGCAGACTCTCCTTCCCCCAGTGAATATTTTTGGCAACTGTGTCAGAAATAAATCAACTATAAATAAAAATATTTATTTTGAGACTCTCGATTCTGCCCCATTTGTCCACACGTCTGTGTGCAGTGTCTTCATAACTGGAGGTTTAAATTAAGTGCTGAGACTGGGAAGCGCAAATCCTCCAGCTTTGTCTTCCCAAATGTTTTGGCTCTCCTGGGCCTTTTGAATTTCCAAATAGATTTTTAGATTTGTTTGTTAATTTCTGGGAACAAAAAGCCTGCTGAAATTTTGATAAGGATTGAATTGAATAAAAGACAGTTGGGGAAGAAATGCCCGCTAGACAGTACTGAATCTCTTAATCCACAGCGATGCCATGTGTATCTGTTTGTTGATCCTCTTTGGTTTCTTTCAACAAATCTTTGTGATTTTCTAATATAGAAATCTTCACTTCTTTTTTGCTAAACCTATTCAGTACTGCTTTTTCTGATGCTATTGTGAATGAAAATTTATTCTTTATTTTATTTTTGGATTGTTCATTGCTTGTAAGCATAGGTTATGTTTGTTATTTACCTAAAACAAAGAAGAATAAAAGGCCATGTACATGGAGAAGTAAAAAAATTCAGACAAAAATAAAGCTATTACTCCGTGAATTGGTGTGCCACGCATGCAGGCTTTTTTTTCAGGGGCGGAGGGCAGGTACCAGGGATTGAACCCAGAGGTGCTTACCTACTGACCCACATCTCTAGCCCATTTTTATTTTTTATTTTGAGACAGGGGCTCTCTGTCCTTCGAGCCTTGCTACACTGCTGAGGCTGGCTGTGAACTTGCAATCCTCCCGCCTCAGCCTCCAGAGCCGCTGGAATGACAGTGGCGCGCCACGGCTCCTGGAACATGCACCACTTGAAACTGAAACAAATAAGGCTGTACACCTCTGCTCTCACTTCCTGAGCAACAAATCACAATTGTGGAAGACGTGATGCTGACACCAGGGTTGCTGGGAGCTGCAGGCTCAGGCAGTTGAGTTCTGTCTGTGACCGCGGTAGTTCTCACCAATTCCAGATTCTTCTTTCTGGACAAACGGAAGAGCTAGATCCCAATCTTCGTTTCTGCACACCAGCTGTGAGACCTCGGCAGGATTGTTACCCCCTAGTTACTCCCTTACCCTCACTTGTGCACAGGATGCTGGTAAAGGTCACTCTCTCCCTTCCTTTTTCCACTGTCTTGTTTTTCTTCCTTCATCCCTGCCTTCACACTAGATTCCCACACTCCAGCATTTTGTGTCAGGTTCTCTCTGAAACTGCTGCTCCTGAAAATTATACCATCTTGTACCTGTGATGCCAACCTCACATGGTTCTGCCATCTTGCTCCAATATGGAGACAGCACTCCAAAGTCCACACTGTGTCCCCAGAGTCAAGTTCTGCTCTCTCCAGTGTGACTTCTGCTCTTCTCTCTCTACCTCATTACCACCCATGTGCAATTTGACGAAGCTGAAGACCTTGGGGTCCCAGCTTTTGATGACAACATCATCCCGCCCATTTCTCTGCATCCTTGGTCCAATGTGCAGTTCTGCCTCTGAGCACCATGTTTAATTCTGCTTCACGTTGACCAGTATGGAGATTTGGACAGTCACTATTTCACTGTTAAAATCCACTCACACTCAAGTATTCAAGAATTTAATAACTTCCACCAAGATTCAGAAGACAGAGGGAAACCATCAAGGATTACACGCAATTTGGCTGCGTCCTGGATAGTCACCATTCACCTGGGACCACCTACATCCCCAGAGCCATGCAGACGCCCACACCCCTCTTACGTGGAGAAGCTGTGCCACGCACAAATCCCTTATGGGATCCGACAAAAGAAAGTTAGCAACTTCAAAATTCCAGACAAAAAAGCAAAAGGGAAGAAAAGCATCTTTTTTTAATTACGCAGAATTCAACACCAATTTCCTAACATTCTGTGCTATTTACTTTTTGTACAGTGTTATGCGTTGGATATGAGAAGCCACCTCGTCATCTCATGGGATGGGCAATGCAGGGATGTTCAGAGGTGAAATGCTTGCGTTATGAGAGCTATCACCTCCTAGTGATCAATCCATTTTGTGGATCATGATTTGAACAGGTGGTAACTATAGGCAGGTGGAGCATGGCTAGAAGTAGGTCTCTGGAGACCCTGGGGATCATAGCTTGTGCTTCCTCTCCCTCTGCTTTCCAGATGTCATGACCTGACCTCCTTCCCTCGGCCATGTGAGGTCCAGAGCAATGGAGATGGCTGACCATGGATGAACCTCTGAAACCGTGAGCCAAAGCAGACTTTTCCTTCTCTATGTAGCTCCTTTTAAGTGTTTTGATCACAGAGGCAGAAAGCTGACACAGGTTTTTAAATTTTCAGATACAACATAGTGTGTAGGATGAATGAGGATGTTTGCTGGTTACAGCTAAATGAATGAAATCTACCATGCTAAGGTAGGTTAGTGAACAAGCTGAACCAGCTACTGACCACGGTTTGCACTTTACCGAGGTGGTGCTATGCCAGAGTCTTCTCCAGAGAATTCTGGAGTTAGAAGTCTGCTTTTCCAGGTCATAACCACATCCTTGTAAGCAAGATTTTCACCTTGGGGTTAGCGCTTTTCTCCAATTATAAAAATAGGAGGTTATTCTGATTAGATTTAAGAGCCCACTAGTCTTATAGCCTAGAGCTGTGTGAAATGGGTGGGCCTGTACTAATTTCATGCAAAGCTGAGCTGAAAATGGGGTCTCTGATTTGAAAAACAACACGTGAGTTTATATTACTTAGCCCAAGTTCAATTCTGTAACCGTGAATAAAGATAATGTTGTCATGTTCATCTATGCAAAAATGCTCAGACAATGTGATTGTAAAGGTAAGCTGGAAATCTAAACTGGTGAAAATTTTTAAAATATCATCAATCATTTCTATGGCAGATTAAAAGAAGACTTATACCACAATTTCTCCATCTTTTTCAATAGAAGAGTAATTGCTAGTTATTTCTCGTAGGCAGTTTCACGTTTAGCAATCTAGGATGATTTCAGAACGCAACTGACAATTACTCATCAAGGACACAGCGTCCTAACACCACTTAGAGAAGAAAAGAGGTTGGACTGGGTCAGATGGTTTGGAGCTGTTAAAGGAAGGGTTTAAAGTGTTCTTCAGCACTCAATCCCTTATTAAAAATTTTTTAAATAAATAAAGTGTCCTTCAGCGACCTCAGTCTTGACTTGCAGCCTTGGGCATTGCCTGGTCCCTTGGAGAGCATTTACAGAATGGTGCTGCGTAGTGAACAGAAAGTCAACCTGGTTAACAAAACACTTAATTGCGTACTAGTAGCAAAGCTCCAAGTTTTTCGCGAAATGCCTGCCAGGCTCAACCGTTTCACTGAAGGGAGTAGGGCTATTTTTCCATTTTTGTAGCATCTTCTGTTCTCTAGCTCATGAGTTAAATGGTGTTGTGAGGCTCCCCTTAAAACCTTCCCACCCGCCATTCTTCATTGGTCTGCCGTAACCACACACGTGCCTGGAAATACGGACGTTGACATGCGACCCACCCCTTGAGAGCAGCTGGGTGGGATTCCTAACACTGGTAGCTAGTGCCAACACTGAGGGTCATAGGGAGCGAGAAGAAGGTCAACATCAAGGTGGTGTGAACAACTCTATAGGGAAGAGAATATAAGCACTAAGTAGGTTATTGCGGCGTCAGGAACAGAGGGACAGTCCAGCGGTCTTCTCCAGCTCACGCAAGTCCATCAGCAAGACTGAGCGTGGAGGAGGACATGGCAAAAACAACAGCAGCCGTGGCAGGGTGGAGCTTAGAAATGGATTCTGGAAGGCTCAGGACCCTTCTCAGCCTCCTCCCACCCTCCACCCTGTCCCCATCCCTGCCTAATGTACTAGTTTATTTTTTTTAAGTGTGACCTAAAATGCATCTTTATTTCAAATTTCTGTGAAGTCAGGGTGTACTCTCCAGGGTGCCCTGGGGCTCTAACACCCTGTGGTTTTGTGAAAGAGATCTGCTTCCTGGGTGTGTAACCTGAGCAGCTGCACAGGGCCGTGTCTGGAGGAGCCTCAGGCTGTGTTGCTCTCTGCCACTGTCCTCATGATTTCTAGGCCAGCTCCCCTACCCCCACGTTTGACCAATTCTGCTTCTAACATTCTTGTTGAAATGTTAAGATCGAGTTCTATGACTCCTGATGTGATGCAGAGAAAAATCATTGATGTTTCTGACACAGAAGACCAGATGAGAGCAAACCGAACGTGACCGAAAGGTTTCCACGGAGATCGGCTCAAAGCAGCGAGCAGCACTTGGCGTGCTGTGCTTTGTAAACTGCCTCTGATACTGATGCTGTGGAGCCTGCAGGCCGTGCTTTCACTTCCTTTGGAGCAAGGTATGCTGTGTATTATGTGAAAAGAGCAGCATGCGGACCCATGTCCTGGAGCGTGTTCAGCCGTGTTCCAGACAGCGCGTGAGAGGACAGGTGCGTGTGCAGCCGGAAGCCCCGGGCTGGCTCCTGGCCTCTGCTAGGAGCTAACTGCGAAACCCTCAGCTCACAAGGCGACACTGCTGCACCTCCTGTCCGGAGTCAGGAGCGAGATAGTGGCCTCCATGGCCTGCTTGCTCACCCTGTGGAGTCCTGGGTAAGGAGGCTGAGAAGGCTCCCAGGGGCCTCCACTGTGAGCCTTCACCTGCAGCATCTCTGCAGCCAGGAGGCAGAGAGGGCTTCCACAGCGACAGCGTCTACCTGACTACCTGATGGGACTCCAGACCAGCTAGAGGGTGTAAGCAGCTCACTTCCAAGAGTATTAAAGTCCATCAAACCTTCACAAAGAATGTCATTTCAGTGGCTATTACACTATTCCAAGTTATACAAGACAGCGAAAGCTGACGATGTGTTTGAAGAAAATGAAAATAAAATAATAAAATGAAAAAGATTGATCCAGAAAGACATTTACAAATCAATTCCTTATGAAGAGTAAACAAAGGTCTATTATCATATAGAATCCAAAAACACCTTTAAAAAGATAACAAAATTTGATTAAGTTCGGCTGAATCCATTGCAAGTGTGTTTTTAGTATCAAGGAATGTGTTAATAAAATTTGTCCTATGCATAGATGTTTGTGAACTCTGGAATAGCCTTTTAACATTCAAAGTCTATTTCTAGAGAAAAAAAGAATGTTGATGAAGTTGAAGCAGAGTATGTTTCTGATATAATAAAAATAAAATGACATATCAGGTTAAATTGAGGAATGCTGAAATGCTGGGTGCTGCCTCGTGATTCCTGCTCACTATCAGTGCAAGCTGGGGAGGGGAATAAACAACACCTGCGCAGCTGTGCAAAAGAGGCAACATGGTCATTGTCCCCAGACAGCATGACTTCATTACTGGAAATCAGTATAAAACCCATTACAGTCAGGTAGGAAGTAAGAATAATAATATTCAAAAGGATTTATTATCACAAAAGAAATTTTAGAAGATATTCTAGAAATATAACTGACAATAGCAATAAAGGGAGGTATAAATGTAGAAATATATGTGCACTGTCTATATGAAGAAAAGTTTAATGTTTTGCCCAGACACAACAGGGTCAATGTCTAATATATAAAGAGTGTTGACAAATCAATAAAGGATATCAAATCCCTAAAAATATATGGGCAAGGGATGTGATCCCAGAGAGTCCACAGGAATGAAAATGCCCATGATTGTTTAATAAGAGAATTACCAATTTCCTTGGTAATATAAAATTAATTACGGTGAGATAACATTTTTTGGCATTGAAATTGGTAAAAATTTGAAGTTTGATGTTGTGCCTTATCAACTAGCCCATAGAGAAACAGATATTCTCTGGCATTTCTGGTGGAATATAATTTGGAACTTAGGGGGAGTCATGCTGATGCCCATCAAAATAACAAATAAACTTACTCCTGGATTCAGAAATTCTGATTTCAAGAAATTCTCTTAGATGTTTCCCCACAATTTGGAAGTGCTGTTTATAAATCAGTATCTGCTTCAACTATACTGTTTGTAATAAAAAGAGTAGGACCATGCCCACTAGCTCCTGAAAAATCTCTTTGTTTCAGTTAATTAATATACCATTATGTAAATCTTAAGACATCTCAGTTCATGTGTTTTATCATGTTCAAAAAGTTGTCAACCAGTCCTATTGCTCAATATTAAAAATGATCATCAAATTGATCAGATGTTTGTGTAGCATATTTCCTTCTATCATATTGCTCTAATTTTAGAACACTATTTTTCAGTAAGTTCTTAAAATTATTTATTTCATGCAGATTAAAGCACATACTAGTTACAGATTAAGAAAACCATTCCATTATGTCTTTAAATTTTTCAGGGATTTTTTTTCCCTGTCATTCTTAGTTTATTTCTTCCTTTGTTCCTTTTAAATATTTAAACTTTTGGAATTGTTTTTCTATTATATTAGGTAGAAATTGACATATTTTGCAGATTAATTTCTTTATAAACCTCAATTTTGGGAATTATTTGTTGTTTCTACTTAGTGCATAGATAATCCACTCTACAACCCATCACATTCTGTCTTTACCCAATCTTGCACTTTGATCTCCTGTCTTTTATCACTCGTTTCCTGAATTGAGCACTGTATGTCAAGCAGCAGAGTCCAGCAGTCATCAGGCAGCTGCTGTCTCCGGCCGCTCAGCACGGGCTCACGGGGCCACAGCACAGTCTACAGTGGGACATGAGGACAGCTTGGGGACTCCACACTTCGACTCTCCCTCAGCGGGCATCCTGGGACCAGCAGAGACTAAGCCTGAACCCAACATCACCTATGCCCACAAAGGCTGCCATCACCCCTCAGCAGGATGATCACTTGGGATCTGCCCGCCACAGAGGAGGGAGCATTTAATCCCCTAAGAGTAAGCCTGCATGTTATGGTAAAGATGATTTAGCTTTCCCTGTGTCCAATGCTGATGGCAAAGCCAGCACCCAGTGGACTTCTGAAGTGCTGTACTGAGTGCCCAGCGTCTCACCACGACTTCCTACAGAAGGAGACATTGCGTAGCCAGGAAGTGTGGCCGTAGGCTCAGGTTTCTGGATTCTCTGGTCTTGCTTTGTACCCCCACATTAGAAGTCCTATCCTGAGACTTGAGCGGTGGCTCAGCAGATACAGTGCTTGCCTGGCAAGCACAAGGATGCGGGTTCAAACCCCAGCACCATTTACACAACGAAGTGTTGGAGCAAGGAAAGCCACATGAAAAACTAAATAAAAATTGATTCTCTCTTTCTCTCTCACTGTCCCAACAACTCATGGAGGACTCGCAGTTTCATCACTGTCTAGGAAAAAATACCCTAAAAGTTTGGGTTTGTCTTACAAGATGTAGCACATAATTACCTAAGAACTAAGTTAACTTCCTGTTCTGTTCCCTAACAGCTGTGTAACCAGTCATCACTGATGAAATAACTACTTATCCCAATTCATGTCAAAGCTCCTGTGCGTCTGAAGCTTTTCTGACCACATCGCCAAGACAATGAGGCATTTCCTTAGGTTGTAGATCCTTCCATTTTCTTTACCTTGAGGAAGGGGGATGGTATTTTCTGATATGTAAGGTAGATTTTATTTTTATAACAGCATGAACAATATTATTACAATTTCATATACTGCCTTTAGTATTTATTCTATGCCTTTTGACAGCTTGTAATATAATTCCAAGGCTGGGTATTTTGAAGTGCTAAGTTCATTCTCTCTTACTGAAATTTCATTAACTTTAAATTTCCACAATAATGCATTGCACTGAAATGGGTGCCCAAGCACAAAACAGTTCATGAAAATTATTACAAAGTTCGTTTGCACGGTTTGGAGTGCATGACTGCGTGGTTGACAGGCTGCAGGGCGTGGAGGACTCTGCCACAGGTCGAGACCAAGGCTCTGAGCAGGAAGAACACTTGGAGTGGACTCATCCTGCTCAGCGAGGAAAGACAGGCCAGCGTTGCATGGTTTGCCCAGAACATTGGGCAGTGGCAATGCACTGCCAGGATCCGCCGGCGACCACGGACCTCATGAAGGTGAGTTCTTCTGTGATTACATAACCAGATGGTATCTCCTCGGTACCACTACGTTTTTGGTGTTTGGTTTAAAGGTCTTTTTTCTTTCTTAGTAATGGATTTGTAACCAATATACCCTTGGTCTTAGAGTGCTTCCCAATTAATGCATTTCATAAAGAACAGTCACTGAAAAACAGCTTTAAAAATAAAGCTGCATCTGTAATCTCAGAGTGCTTACATACCGTGGATTCACACAGCTGATGCTGTCTGATTTCTGCCGTGCCCGTAAATACGTGTGGCCCTGTCATATGCGCGTAAGGGACAACTTGATTCTAGTGACTCACAGCCCCAAGCAACTGTCCCACTTAAATATGCTAATCTGTTAAGAAATATTACCTTTAAATTCCGTAAGCCAACAGGATCTAATTTTTAAAGCTCCATTTTGGCAAATGCAGAACACCTAGCTAACTTCATCTCAAGCTTTTGGAGAACAGACTGCTGCAGATGACGTGGTGGAAATATCAAACACAGTTTGGACCCAAAAAACCCTGTCTAAGTTCTTAATACGGGGGCCAGTATAAAGCAGATTGCTCGAAAGAGTAAATTTCCACCTAATTCATTTCCTTTCACAATAACAATAGTGAAGCTTAAATCACCACAAAGGGGGCACCAGCTTAATGAGGAGGTCTTGGGGACAGCATTCAGGGGTGGTGTGGGGAGCCAGGTCTGCCATGCCCCCCCAGGCTGCTGTGCAGAGGACGAAGGTAGCCCTTCATGGTTCACCTGTGTGCCACCATGCCCAGCGTTTTTCACGTTGAAATTTTAAGGAAAAGGGAATATTAGAAAATACAAATGTTTAATTGACAATTTCCTACTCACTAAACTTCCCCCCAGGAATGATTGGCAGGAGCAAATGAGACTGGAGAAAAAAATTAATATTTATTTAGTGGGTGCAACTCTTTCTCATTATTTTGTAATTTGTTTTTTTTTCTGTTTTTTAACAGTTAAAAACTTATTTTTACAAAATATCATACATATATGTCCAATGTATATGACCTGGATGAACGTATACATACACATAAAGAATGATACCACTCAGCTTAAGAACTTAAAATTTAGCACTATTTTTGAAACCTCCTGAACTTTCCTCTGAAATTGTATCAGTCTTTGTTATGGTTAGGTGGGAGGTGTCCCCCAAATGCTTGTGTGTGAGATAATGTGAGAGGGTTTAGAAGTGAAATGGCTGGGTACGTTTTTGAGTGATAAAAGTCTAGCTCCATTTCCACCGGCCTGTCGTGTCCCCTGGTTGAACACACAGTCTGTTAGTTCTTGATCATGTGGATTTCTCACTCTTTTCCATTTTGTTCCTGTGAACCGCGCTTCTGAGAACATTCCATTTGTTCTCTTACACAGATCTGTAATCGTCCTTTGGTAAATATATGTTTGATTGGAATTTGCGGGTCATAGAATATGTACAACTTTAATCGCACATTAAATCTTACAAAGTAGAAGAACCAATTTAAAATCTCAAAAACAGAAAAAACATTCTATTTATTCCACATCCCCACAAACACTTGGTTAGGAAAGACTTCTTATAATATACTAATCTCGTGGGTGTGAAATAATGTATCATGCTGTTTTGCATATTTTATACTATGGAAATTAAATAGTTTTTAAAAACCTCTTCATGTTCTTTTCTTTCTCTTTTCCTTTTTTATTTTTGATGACAGTCAAATGTGTATTTATGTTTTTACCCACTTATCTAAGTTATTTTTCCTTCATTACAGTGGTAATATTTATATCATAGATATTAGACATTGTGAACTTCCAGATGTACAGTGCTTTGCTTCTTAATTAAATTTTAATGTGAATTTCCTACAGATTCATATGCACATGCAGGAAATAATACAGAGTCCGTGAATTCTTTCTCTACTTTCCCCAATGGTAACGTCTTATAAAAATGCATACTGCAGCATCACAAGGAAGGTATTTTAGCACATGGAATATTCATGCTGCTTTTTATAACCACATCTGATTCCTACTTGCCCCCACCCATCCATGAGTCTTGGCAACCATGAATATTTTCTCAACTCCTATAATTTTGTCAATCCAAGAATGGTATATAAATGGAATTGTGTAGCACGTAACCTTTTGAATTGGCTTTTGTCATTCAGCATGATTACCTATCGATTCATCCAATTGTTTAAGACAGTTTTTTCATTGCTGCGATTAAAAGTTCTGACAAAAATCATCTGAGGAGGAAAAAATTATTTAGGGACTCACAGTTTCAGGGATCTTAGTCCATGAAAGGTCAGCCCCATTCTTTGGGGTTCAAGGTGAGGCTTAAACATCATAGCAGAAGGCATCATGGGTCCAGAAAGCAGAGAGAGGAACTCCACACCCCAGTGACCATCTCCCCCAGCCACACCTACCAGCCTACAGTTACCTATAATACGTTAGGGGGTTAACCCACTAATGGGGTTAAGGTTCTCATAACCCACTCAGTCATTTCACCTCGACCTTCCTGGATTGTCTCAAATGAGCCTTTGGGGAATACCTTTCATCCAAACCTTAACATCCAATGTTTCTGTGTTTCAAGAGCTCATTCTGCTTTATTATCGAGTTGTACTCTGTGTAATGTGTGGACCACAGTGTTTTAACCACTCTATGCGATGTGTGGACCACAGCGCATTTAACCACTCTGTGTGATGTGTGGACCACAGCGCGTTTAACCACTCTGTGTGATGTGTGAACCACAGTGTATTTAACCGTGCACTTATGAAAGCAGTTCTGGATTCATTCAATTTTTGACTAACATAAATTAAGCCACTATGAAAATTTGTGTGAGGGTTTTTGTATGAACCTGTGAATCCATGTTTTTATTTTTCTCAAATGAATGTCCAAGAATGAATGGCAAAAGAAAAACTAAGAAAGCATATGGAACTAAGAAGATTGCTAATCCATTGACCTTGAAATGTGAAAGTTATTTGAATCAATGGTGTGAGTGTTCTGTAATCCCCAAAATCTATTCAAATGAAAAATGGACACAGGAGATGGCAGAGTCAACAGAATTTGAAGATATCGTGTGGCTGGTATGGAGATGAAGGAAGAGTCTCTGAGCCCAGGAAGGTGGGTAGCCCCTAGAGGTCTGGAAAGGATGGGAACAAATCTTCCCTAGAGCAGACAAGAGAATTAATTCCATGGCACATTGGAACAAGGCATATTCTAATCCGATACTTAGGACACCAGTTGCTGCGGACAACTGTCCCTAGTCCATGTGGGTTTCTCCCACAGGTGGTGAGAAGCTGTGTGTGGCTGGTATTACACAAGGCAGTCTTACTCGTTATGCTTGTTGGCTGAGCAACACATTCCAGCCTCCTCCTGTCCCCTGGTGTCACTTGCTCAGAAGTCACTCAATGATGGACGCACTTGTAGTTGGTGCCCTGTGTCACCTGCCTCCTCTCATTTCGAGTGCTCCAGGTGTGGCTCCTGGGCTGCACCTGCCCTCACTCACCTCACACGGCTCATGCACTCCTTTGAACTTCTGTTCCCTTCCAAGCAGGTGCATCCCTGCCTGGGTCACCTTGCTGCAGTTGCCTGAGAGTAAGTGTGTGGCTCCTGACCCAGTCAGGAAGGAAAGGCCACCCCAAACGTGCTGGTGCTGCCCTGCCGCAGGCCTCCTGCACTCCCCAGGAGCCCATCACCGGGATGGGACACAGCAGCCTTGGAGGGTGCTGCTAATGTCAGTGTTGTCACATGTCAAACACACTCTGCCTTTCTGGGCCCAGGATGTAGAATGGCCTCCAGCCACCTCCCTACTCTGATTCCTTTCCAGGGCCCCTCAGATTTTCCTTCAGTCTACGTTGCTAGGCAGAAAGCTTACCCTTCCACCCTGGGAATTCTGCAAGGGTGCAGCAATCCTGTTGGTTATTGATGCCCGAGGCTGATGAAAAGGCAAGGAATACGATAGTCGATAGTCGTTATTCACACTGAACGGCTTGCACAGCTAATGGCTTTGCTGC
Organism: Aplodontia rufa; assembly: GCA_004027875.1. Taxonomy (NCBI): domain Eukaryota; kingdom Metazoa; phylum Chordata; class Mammalia; order Rodentia; family Aplodontiidae; genus Aplodontia; species Aplodontia rufa. The sequence goes on along the minus strand of PVKS010018542.1, from coordinate 24,351 downwards.
CGGTCCTGTTTTGCACAGCAGAAGTGTTTAATTCGTATTCCTTCTATAACATGATTAATCTTCTCTGCGGGCAAATGAACTGCCTGGGGCAACTATGCTTAGCATGAAGTATTAGGAAAGATATTTTGCAAAAACACATTAATATTTCTCCATTTTTTCTCCATTGAATAACTTGTATTGACAATCTGCTGTTGGTCTGTCTTACGCTAAGAAAGTTCATATTCAAGGTGAAGAGAAAATATGAATGAAATTTAAGAAAACAGAGCAAGGTGAGCTGTGAAACAAAGGAGACTTTGTGTAACTTGGTGCAAAGATGCTTGCAGGCCAGAGGCAGGGACTTTAGAACAGACTTCATCAGAAAGCATCCGGAGACGATTACCTTGGAATCAAAGCGGGGAACATTTGTCAAATGAGACCATGGGGCCTCCTCTGTCCCATTAGAACAGCCATTCTGTGGGTTTGGATTGGAACAAGATCCTGCCTTTTAAAAAGGGAAAGTTCTAGAGTTGTTTGCAAAAATCACTTATAGGAGAAAACTTGTGGTCTAAACAGCATATAGGCTCACACATGTCCACCTCCACAACACCCCGCTTCCAACACACACCTTATCGGGAGAAGCACAGCTTTGACTGGAACTGAGGAAAATGCACCCATCTGTCCTTACAAAGTAAAGGGTTTGCAAGATACTGGGTGATTTTTTCCCCTGGAGATGCTGTGCATCACCTCCAAGTAGTGTGCCACAAACTGTTAAAAAGTTAGGTTATTCAGGTTTTTCCATGTTTTTTGGAACATTATGGTGAGATTGGTTGTTACATACTTGTAAATGCAAACAATGTAACAATATAATTTGGCCACTCTCCCTCTCCAGTCCTCCCCTTTCCCTTCCCTCCTCCCTCCCCCAGTTCCTTTCCTCCACTCTACTAATCACTTTCTATTTTAATGAGATCCCCCACTATCTTTCTTCTTCTTTCTCCTTTCTAGCTTTCACATGTGTGAGAAAACGTGTAACCCTTGTCTAAAGTTAAATGATTCTATATTACTTCCTATTTCATGAGCGTAATTTTTACTATAGTGCACTTTTTAAAATCAGCATACCTCTTCTGTCAATTGACTATTTCTGTTCTGTGTAATACAATAGCTACTGAACACTACAAATGTGCCCGATCTGAACTGGGGAGTGATGAAAATGTGAAATAGAACTTGGCTTGCAGAGGCTTAGAATGAAAAAAATGATGTAGAATATTTCAATAATTAATATGGTAAATTTAGAATGCTAATGTTTTGATTGTTTGGAGTTAAGTAAAATGTTACTATTATTAATTTCACTTGCTTCTTTTACTTTTTAATACTGTTTTCAGAAAACTTAAAATTACACATGTGGCCCTCATTTTATCTTGCATTATATTTTTATTAGATAGTTGTGCTGTAGTATTTTAAATACTTGAAAGCATATTCCTTAAAAAATTATGCCTTTGCCAAGATTTGTTGGGTAATCTTACATGAACAAAAACAAGTTATATGTGAATATAGCAATTAAGCAATACGCATTCAGAAGAATCTTTTTTGGGTGCTTTGAAATATTTAAATTTTCTTTGTATTAGAAAGTGTGAATTTTCTTTTGAATCACTTTAATATCTTTGTGCTTCCACCTAGGCATACACATAGTTGAACACAGTTGCATAAATAATCAAATCATTGATCTCTTTGGGTACTTTATGATTCACTGTCTCCACCCCTCATCAGCTTACACCCACCTTCACCTCCCAAGCATCTTAGCAAAATGAACAATCTGACAGGGAGTGCCCATGTTTCTTCATGGTCAGATTATCACATCTATCTACACGCATGTATTTGCATATGTTTGTGTATATGTGTGTATAAATGCATTGCGTGTTTATTTTGGCTTGTGAAACGTGAGTTCGTATCATGTACATTTCACAGTCTTTCCCTTTTCATTCCTAGCTCCCTGTTGACAACACTTAAATGATAACATTTGAACTTATGTTTTCCGCCGGCCGCAGGGCATTCCAAACTGTGAGTGCAGTGCATGTAGTGTATTCGTGTTCCTCCCTTGATAGGTGATCATCTTGCTATTTGACGATTTTTAAGTTTTTCCCTTTCTCACTCTGTACCTCGCTCCCTTTCTTTCTTCCTTTCTTTTCTGTTGCAAGCAAGACTCGTGTAAACACCTTGTACATGGCTTCTTGTACTCAGACTTCTTTCTATGGGAGAGGTTCTGAGAAATGATATTGCCACCAGAAGAGGTACACAGAATGCATATATTCACGCACATGCTATCGAATATGATACTAGATAAAGATTTTGTTTTGCTTTTAAAAATGCCATGATGGGGGCTGGAGTGGTGGCTCAGCAGTACAGCGCTTGCTTGGCATGTATAAGTACGCAAGTTCAAATCCGCTATCACATACACAATGAAGTCTCTGAGCAACTAAAGCCACGTGAAAGATCAAACTAAATTGATTCTCCCTCTCTCTCTCTCTTTCTCTCTCTCTCTGTTTCTGTCTCTCTCACTATCCCTCTCTATATAAAAAAAATTAAAAAAACAAAAATAGTATGATGACTGAGTTTGTTTGTTTATTTTAAGAGAGAGTGAGAAAATCAACTTTACTTATTTTTTTTCATCTGGTTTCAATTTTTCTGACACTTAATACTGTATGTGGTGCTCGGGTTGGAACCTGGGTCCTTGGGCATGCCATGCAAGCGCTCTACCGCTGAGCCACCGCTCCAGCCCATGAGCGAGTTCTATGGTGATGACATGGTACATTTATCCCAGACAGAGAGCGTTCTGTTCAAGTTCTGTCATGCGGTGACCATAAAATGACGTCTGTGTGACTGTGATCCATCTCCCAAACAATTAATCAATTTTGTGTTTTTGTCTGTTTTTGTTTTCTTATTGGTCATTGACAACCGATCTTCTGAAAACTGGCAATCTCCAGAGACAGGAAACGTCTATTGAAAGAGAGCAAATGTGACTGAGAAACCAACTTTTAACTTGGCTTGACTTTTTTACACTTTAATGTAATGGTCACGCATGTCCACCAGTTACACTAATGGACTCTGCCAGTGTAGGTTGTTAAACAGCCTTCTAATGTTCCTTCTTTTCCTCACATTCTCAAAGAACTCTTTCACTATTATATAAAGTAACGTGTTATCACCATTTATGTTTCTTCACAGTCATTTTCTTGGTTATTTAACAAGAGCTACCTGTGTAAGAGGTATTAGTGACATAGAGTCTTGTTCATAAGTGTAATTCTTCTGTTTTAAAAATTTCTTAGTGACTCCTATGATTTCAGTTGATAATATTGACTGTGAGAGGGCATCTTACAGGCTGCTTAACTGCTTTCTTTAACCAAATACAGCATGTTTGCGAACTGAACTTTGTATTTTAATATTTCCATTCAAAAAACACCTGAATTTTGTAATGTTCCTTTCTGGTCCGTTCCATTATTCCACAAGCAGAGTCCGTGTTCACCTGTGTGAGTAGTTTCCAGCTGCTTCTTTTCCTCCAGATGTAAATGGGAGTGACATGCCCTGCTTTTTGGTGAGGAAGCTGGCACAGATATCCAGGGCTGCCTCCGCTCTCAGACGTCTGATTCCTTGGCAATTGTTCATGCACTAGGATGAATCAGACATCACAACCCATGGTTTTATCCTCCCACAAACTTAACCACTGTACAAAACCAGCAACTCATGGAACAGATAGCTGAACCCAGAGCTGAGGTTATACGGTTTTCAAAGACAATGTTCTGAATCTTAGAGGATCTATTGGAAATCCTTCCTTTGGGAGCTCCTACCTGTGGAAACGGATGAGAGCAGAACTGATGCAGACTTCAAATCCCTTTCCAGCATGCAGTGCGTTGGCAGCTAAGGAAAGGCTTCATTGTTATCACAAGAAGAATCAGCACAAGGGGGGCAGTTGTAGAGTTTTCACCCCCAAGGTGTAAGAAGCCATCCCAGACGGGACCATGTCTTCACTTGAGCAGAAGCCTCCATGGTGCACACTAGACATTCACTCGCTGTCGATTCCACTCTGTACTCGATTTGCACCATTTCACTAGGATAGTTACCCTTGATTTACTTTGAGCTAATGGATTTTGACATTTATCTTACACTTCTCTACTATTTCAATGATAAAATAAATTTTCTGTTGATAAAATTATTGGTTGATTACTGAAATGTATTTTGAAAAAACATGAAAAGGCAATGAAATGAAAATTAAATCTAAAAATAGAATGAAGAAAAAACAAACTGAAATATAAACTATTAAACTACAGAGGCACTTTTTATTTATTGCTGTTATGCAGTAGAAACCATTTTGAAAATGTTGAACAAAGCTCTGTGTGATTTGCATCACCTGTGATGCGGCTTTACTTTGCTTCGTGGTTGTTCATGGGATGACGAGCCACAAAGGCCAAGTTGTCATCCACAGCCAATGAGCTGAGGTTTCCACCTGTGATGCCACAGCGCAACTGCAGCTCATTAAACCTGAGCTTCAGGCGTCCAAGAGCAACCCAGATTGCAGAGAAAACTAGGTAAAAGTGCCATTTACCAAAAACCTGGCTATCTCCAGAGCGTTTGCTCTTAAATCCGCTAAGACGGTTTGCGAATGTTTCCGTTGGAATGAAGCATAATCTTAAATATCTGTGTATGTCCGATTCAAAGATGTTTGAGTTTAGGCCACACACTTGTACAGGTTCTCTTCCAGTTCATTTACCTGGGTTGTATTTCTAAATGAAAGTGTCTTTTTTCCACTTACAAGTTGACTATCTGGATTATATAAGCTTCAGGTCCCATAAATCCTGGATCCAGTTGTGACAGCAGTTAAAGTTATTTTCCAAACATTTTTCCCCTAGAAGATAATGTTATTGGGCTGGAGTAGTGGCTCGCATTTACAGCACTTGTCTGGCATGTGGGAGGACACAGGTTCGAATCCCTGCACCACATACACAATGAAGTGTTGGAGCAATAAAAGCCACATGAAAAACTAAATAAAATTGATTCTCTCTTTCTCTCTCACTGTCCCTCTCTATATATAAAAAAAAAGAAAAGAAAAGAAAACAGAAATCAATGCTACCACCCAAAAGTATCTTTACAAGTATAAAGGTATTAGTCTTCTCTGGTTCAAATCCTATGAATTTTGATACAGTGGTTAAGCACAAGAGATCTTTCATTTGTATAAAGCCAATAGTTCATCTGAATACAGTATTTGGTTTTGTCTTCCACTTTGCTTAAAATTTTCCTTGAGAAGAGGATGTTTAAACATAAAAAGGTAGGTTATCTGCACTCAGCAGGCGAGTTTCTTTCCTGTGTTCATTTTCCTCCTATTTATCAAGTATGGACGTGGATGCATGGGAAACACAGCGCTGGACACTTAATGTCCATTTACTTGTCAAATGCTGTGCCTCCTCTGAAAGATAAGAACATGCTAGCTTTATACCCACATTACACCCACACAGACTTATGGGATTTTCCTTTTTTTTTTTTTTTATCCTGTATGCGCTCACTCATTTCTTTCCCTTCCTAGTGCTGAGTTCGTGTTCAGGAATGAACAGATCATATTAATATAGTCTGTAAATTAGAAATGCCTTTCCACCTAATGGTGAGAGTAGGCCAGAAAATCTGCATCTATTAGAAGGAAATGTAGGCCCAACACTGCAACAGGTTAGCTCAGGAACTGACTTCCTAAACAAGACTCCCAGCACACAAGAAGTACAATTAAGAATCAAATGGTACAGCATCAAATTGAAAAGATTCCTCACACAGCAAAGGAAACAGGAACATGAAGAGAGGACCTCAGAACGGGAGCAAATCTTTGCCACCTACACTTCACATAAGGTATTCATATCCAGGACATACAAAGAACTCAAAAACCTTAAAACCCAAACCACAAATAACCCAAACAATAAATGGGCAAAAACCCTAAACAGATACTTTCCAAAAGACGAAATGCAAATGGTCAACAAATATTTGAAAAAGTGTTCAACATCTCTAGCAATTAGAGAAATGCAAATTAAAAGTACGCTGAGATTTCCTCTACCTCCAGTCAGAATAGCAATTATCAAGAATATGAATGTTGGCAAGGACGTGGGGAAAAGGGTACACTTACACATTACTGGTAGGATTGCACATTGGTACAACCACTCTGGAAAGCAGTATGGAGGTTTCTCAAAAAGCTAGGAATGGATCCACCATTTGACCCAGCTATTCCACTCCTCAGTATATATCCAAAGGATCTAAAATCATCATACTAGAGTGATGCAGCCCCATCAATGTTCATAGCAACACAATTCACAATAGCTAAGCTTTGGAGCCAACCAACATGCCCTTCAATTGATGAATGGACAAAGAAAAAGTGGCGTATACACACGATGGAATGTTAGCCTTAAAGAAAATGAGTTTGTGTCATTTGCTGACAAATGAATGGAACTAGAGGCAATTATGCTAAGTGAAATAAGCCAGTTTCAAACAGTCCAAGGTCAAATGTTGTCTCTTATATGTGGAAACTAACCCCAAATAAGGAAAAGATCAGGAATAGATCACAAGGAGGAAACAGAGGAACATGAGGTAGGGAAAGTTCATGGAATGAATCAGACTTAACTGTCCTATGTTCATAGTTGAACATATGGTGAATCTCACTGACATATACATTGACAAGCCACTAAATTAAAAAAGAACTATTAATAAATAACAGAAAAATCAGAAAAGTACAGGGAAGAGAGGAGAGAAAGGGAAATACTGGGGACTGAAGTAGAGTAAGTTATACTGAATGCTTTTTTGAAAATGTCAATGTTTACGCTATTATCAAGTATATCCACAAAGAACAGGGGGTGGGAGGCAGGGTGGGGAAGGGAAAATACTTGGAATTGAGTTAAAACAAAGTGTACTCCAAGCTTTCATAACTATGTCAATGTGTATTCTACTGTCATGTGAATCAAAAAAGAACAGTGGGTGGAAGACAGGGAGGGGAAGGGAAATAAAGTACATAAGTAAAAGTCCATTTGTGACCATGAGGAGTGGTTGTTTTACACACCCATAAGCTTAGCTATAATCGTTAAGAGTCAAATAGACTTGACATTTGACCCCAGGGAAAAGATATGACTCTCATATTCTAAGCTTGCATTTGGGCATTAGCTATAGGATGGCAGACTGAGCTCAGAGCAGTTTGAACTTCAGCATCTGAAGTAAAACAGCAGCGTTTGGGGTGGGAGTTCCCAGTGCCAGAACCACAGAAGGCATGTGCAGGAATGCCTTGTCCTTAATGCCGTAGGACCCAGTGGGTATCTGCAGAGACATCCATTGGCTTCTCTCTTCCGTCATTTCTCATTCAGAATCTTCCCATCAGAACCCTTGAGCACCTGGTGCCATCTCTGACTTTGAGGACATGGAATGATCTATATCAATCTTTCCCTTCTGCTTTATTCATATCTGCTTTAGAGCTATGAGTCATATTTTAAAGAGTCAAATAAATATTTAATGTCCTATGTAAAATACATTTCAAAATAATGATCCCAATGCCAGAATAAAGAAATAATACTAGTCAATAATTATAATAATATATCAATATTGATTCATTAACTGTGATAAGTGCATTGCACTAATAAGGATGTTAATGCTGAAACTATGACAAATGGAAATTCACAGAACTATTTTTGTAACTGTTCTATAAATTTAAAATGTTCCCAAATATTTTTAAATCTCTAATTTTTAAAATTTAATTTTCTAGGAGAAACGGAAGTTTCATTTAACTTATGCCGTTCGTAACAGACCATCGAAGCTAACTTCTTCACAAGTGGGTAAGTACCAAGCAGTAACAGGAAGCTAGTCACACCAGGTAATATTTGTGTTTGCATGCAGAGGTGTGCTGGGATTTCAAGTCATGACTGGAGGTCGTTGACTTGGTCGACAGGCGATCCTTTTAAAGTCTGAGGCAAACTTTGCATTTCACTCCTCCAACAATAAAGAAAAAAAAGGTTCAATTCCATTGCCTTTATTTTTCCATATTTTTCTTCACAACTTTTTTCATGGGCATTAAAATGTGAGGTTTTTGAAATGTGAATGGAAGTTGAAAGAAATATGCCCACGTAAAAACTGAGCTTTCCAAATTATATGCCAGATATAAGATGCAAACTGTCAGCCCTGGACCCGGGCTATCTTCCTGGAAGTCTGGTCTGGCTTTCCTGAGATACCTTCCCAGAATCATTCATTTATTTCCCTGTCAGCTAGAATTTTACCTTTGTGAATTAAATATAGCTGATCTTCTGTTCAGAAGAGACGAGAACTACATGGGAGGATTCTGCCATGTTACATTTATTGGATATTAGCAGAACCAAGTCCTGGGGAGGAAAATGAACTATGAATTTGGGAAAATGCCATTCATCCTGGAGTCTAATTCAGTTGATGGTGGGGTTTTCTCCCCTAGTTAAATGAACTGGTAAAAAAATCAGACATTTTAAAATTCATTTTCAGAGTTCTGTGCTGTAGGGAAAGCAGAAAATAAAATAGCTTCCTGCAACCTCTGCTTTTATTAAATAAAATGAATCCATTTCCTGCTTCCCAGCAGCTGGTCGGGATCTTTTGTTTATCTTGTTTGTTTGGTCTGAAGCTGTTGTTTGATGATCAATTAATTTTCTTGATTAATAAAATAAGAAATAAATTCAACTTTGCTTTTATTCTAAAGGGCTAAACAAGCAATGGTGACATCTGCCTTCCCAGAAGAGGCACACTGATGTGCAAACAGAAAAGCTAACCCATAGCTTCCTATTGCTGCTGGCTTCACAACACATGCGTTTCCAGGGGGTTATTTTCAGGGAGTGCTGTGTTATTTAGAAATGCTTGGCTTGTCCAAACTTTGCTAGTATGAAGTACAGGGAGAAAGGCAGGAAGGTGAGGAAGTGAGCAATGAAATAAATAAACTTTAAAAACTGTGGTTGGACATTAGAAAAAATGATATCATGGCTTTTGCAGGTAAATGGATGGAAATGGAAAAAAATCATTCTGATTGAAATAAGCCAAACACAGAGACTTAAGGGTCGAATGCTTTCTCTCATATGTGAAAGCTGGAGTAAAACCTAACATAGGATGAAAATTAGTCAAGTTTATTTAATAGACTACCAAATCTAAAGTAACACATAAGCTGTGGGGATTATGATGGGGGCAGGGGAGAAAGGGAGTGAAGAGAGGGAGGGAAATGAGAGGTGCTGAATACCATAGAGTACATTTGACTCCCATAAGAAGCCCAAAAGTATCCAGGCAGGCATATAAAAATATATATATACACATTTTCTTTGGCATTCGTCTATTCCTATGCAAAAGCATGGGTGGATGATCAGAACTGTTTTCTTTTTTTATTAAGAAATTTATTTGTTGAACATCAAACATACTTCTAATGAAAGAATATTACATATGTGTACACACACACACACACTCACATATATATATGTACTCTGAAAATTAGATTTCTTAATCTCTACTATCTTGGCAAAATTGCCTTTTAACCACATGCCTGTTACTCTGATACCTAGGCTTATAGGAAAACTGAACTTCCAAGGAAGGGTCATGAGTTTCTCTGCCAAATCCCCATGAGGACGAAATGGTCTCTGGGTTTCTCCCCATGCCTCATGTGTATTCTAAATTAATCATGAACCTGTAAATTACTGTTTTCTTTTGACCTGCCTTTTGGGTCAGATTTTGCAATAACAAAATGTTCCTTTGACCTCTTTGGAGAAAATTTTCACGAATAATAGATGGCTTTTAATGTGGAAAAAAATGGCTGGGGAGCTGGTGTGTCTGCTATGTGTTGAAGAGCTTATAGTGAATTTGTCAAGACTTCCGCTTCAGGTCAAGACAAAAAGGACAGTTTTCAGCACCTTGGGCAGCAGAGGTGAAAGGTCCTTAACCTAAGAGACAGGGACCAGGCAAAAAGAGGTTCCTTATGTCTGGATTTCTTTTTTAAGAGCTTCCAGACTGCAGTGAAGGAAGGGGAAGCCAGCACTCACATCGAGTTAAGGAGAGAGGATTGAGACCCAGGAAGCCAGGAGCCATAGTCTTTACAGAAAAGAATCTCCCAGGTCTTAAGAAGTCTTGAGTATTCCTTTGATCAACCAATGTGTGAGAAGAAAGAACATGTGGCCAGAGAAAAGTCATCAGAAAAGTGAGCTGCTAATGGTGTCCTGAAGTTATTAAGGGTCAGGAACAGTGGCAGTTCACACCAGTCATACTAGCAATTCCCATGGCTCATGTGCAGAAGGGACTTGTCTCCACAGTCCAGAGAAGCTGACCCTGCTCCTGCCTAACAGATGTAAAAGCAATATCTGAAAGGAAAAATCTGTTTTCAAGTAGATTAACCATGCTCAAGAACACAGCTCAGCAGTACTCAAAAAATAGAAAATTATCCAGCAACAATAGGGTAAAATCCATTATTTCTAGAATCCAATAAAAATTACTAGTTGTACCAAAAATTAAAAAATAGGTCCAAAACAGGGAGCATTCTTTCAGTGAGCAGATGTGAAAATTAACGTATAGTAAAAATTATTATGATTGATTTACAGGTATTAAGAAAGATGAGTACTGACAGAAGAGAAATGAAAATAAGCCAACTTTTCTACTGCTCAGTGTCTGAGACATAACATGCATAACAGCATATTAAAGACAGATTAAGTATTATAAACAAAAAGATTAGAGAACTTAGCTAGCAGTAGAAACTACACAAAACGGAAGTAGAGTGTGAAGTTTTAGACAGTTTATCATTTCCCAGTGCACAGTTGCATGGCCACAATGCAGTCTGGGGGCTCTGCTGCTGTCACTTTCATTCAACCCTGACTTTCCTCATCCAAGAAGGAAGCTGTGCCATTTCAGCAATACCTCCCCTTGCAACCACTATTCAGCCTTCTGATTCTGAACCTGAGTACCCCAGGTAGCTTGTATCAGTGCAGTTAATACTATCTGTCCTTTTTGTCTAGCTTATTTTACTTAGCAGTAGCTTCAAAGTTCATCCATATTATAGTGTGTATCAAAATTTCATTCATTCTTTTTTGTACCAGGAATAGAATTCAGAGGTGCTTAAACACTGAGCCACAAACCAATTCTTTTGATTTTTATTTTTTTATTTTGAGACAGAATCTTACTAAGTGCTTAGGGCTTGCCAAGTTGCTGAACAATCCTCCTGCCTCAGCCTCCTGAGCCACTGGGATTGCAGGCGTGCACCTCAGTGCCCAGCCAAAATTTCAGTCTTTTATAAGACATAATATTCTATTGGATTTGTCCACAGAATTTCTTCAACATCATCCTCTGAAGGGCACCTGGGGCTTTTGTGCCTTTCTGCTATTGTGAACATGCTGCTGTGAACGGGGCGCTAAGGCCTGTTGGAGAACCTGCTCTCCATTCTTGGGGACACACAGGCAGCAGTAGCATGGGGTGGGTGTCACGTGGTAATTCTGTGTTAAAGCTCTTGAAGAGAGCCACCACCATCCTCACGAGCAGTCCACAATGATTCTAATTTCTCCAAATCCTTGTTGACATCTGCTATCCGTTTACTTGATCATTTCTCAGTAAGTGATACTGTAACAGTATTATATCCATATAAAAATTTAATCAATACTTCATATCGGGCACAAAATTACCTGAATTGAATCATAGATCTAAAGGTACAACCTAAAGCTGCAAGACTTATAGTGAGAACATAAGAGAAAATATCTGTGACCTTCAACCAAAAGTATTCTTGTTCAAAGGAATAATAATTTAAAGAAGAAATTGACATATTGAAGTTGTTCAGAATTGATAAGGTCTGTTCTTTCTAAGATGTGGTTAACAGAATAAAGAGAAAGCTACAGACTGACGAAATACTTCCAAATCATATGTATGATGATTTAATTTATCCAGAATATGTAAAGAATTCACAAAACTCAAAATTAAGAAAGCATTCAACAACCAAATACAAAACGAGTAAACAATTTGAATAAAGCCTCACCAGAGAATACATACAGATGGGAAATAAGCATATGAGAGGATGCTCACATTGTTAGTCATTGAGAAGTAAAAATAAATAAAATGGAATTAATTTAATGAATGAAATCACTATATTTGTTTACTACCGTGTCTAAAATTAATACAAATGAACATAGTAAATGCAACTTAGACCCTCATGTACTGCTGGATGGGGATCACACATGCACTTTGGAAAACAGTTTGGCTGTTCCTTACAAAGCTAAGAGACCCTACATACTTGGTGGACAGAAAAGCCTTCCTCAAGCTAAGGAGAGCTGGAGCCTCTAGAAGCTGGGAGTGACCCTCTGCCATTAGCCAGAGAGAACACAGGCATCTCAGCCCTCCAAGTTCAAGGCATGGAATTCTGCCTACAACTCCGACAGACAAGGAAGCCGATGATTCTCTCCTAGGTCCTCCAGCCAGAATGCACCTGCCGGCACCTTGGCTTAGCGCAGAGAGACCCAGGACAGACTTCTGAGATACAGAGCACTAAGACAAGTGGTCTGCATTGCTTAAGCAGGCAAGTTAGTTCACTCAGCACCCTGTGCATCCAGGCCTGCTCCTGCATGTTCATTTTCAGATAATAACCTGTACATGAATGCTTGCAGAGGCGTTGTTCCTAATTGCCAGTAAATGGGCCCAACCAGATGTTCTTCAGCTGGCGAAAGGGTAAGCAGGGCGGGGACACAGCCATGCAACAGAGGACCACTTGGCAGTGGAAAGAAACAAAGAAACAGATGGCACCATTGCAAGGTGCTTTAGTTCGTTCGAAAGTGAGAAAGCCAGGCAATTTTATCTTCATTCTAATAATCAGTGATAAGAAAAAGTCAACACTAAACCAAGTATTCTGGTAAGATACGAAATCTCTGCTACCTGGGAAAAGTACACAGAACTTAATTAATAACTTTTATTACCCATTGTTAAAATCTTTTTGCTCTGCTTACAGTTTTAACAGAGAGAAAACTAATTTCTGGGTTGGCATTAATAACAAATTGGGTAGCAAAATTTCATACATTTTGTTTCTTTTAAATAATGGGGCCAACTTTGGCAAAATTTTAGCGCATTTCTTCTTTGCAGATCTATTATTTACAGCTATTATAAATGAAAGTAAACAAGAATTTCTTTTCTGTGTACCTTCTACAAATATTTCTGTCCATTCTGTCTTTATCACTGGCTTATTTTATTCTGAGAAAACCAAACCTCATGACAAAGGAACTCTTTTTCTCGAGCTTTAAAAATTGCACACACAGCTTTTTGTTTCTGTCACTATAACTTATACTACAGTCTCAATCATCCACATTAATTATAACTTTTTTAAAGAGGGAGGGACTGGGAGAGAGAGAGAGAATCAATTTTATTTAGTTTTACGTGTGGCTTTCTTTGCTTGGACACTTCATTGTATATGTGGCTCTAGAGTTTAAACCCGTGTCCTCGTGCATGCCAGGCAAGTGCCATAACCTCCAAGCCACCACTCCACCCCATATTCACTTTAATCAAAGTAATCTACTTACATTTTACAAGATAAAACTAGGAGTTAGATCATTGAGAACTCTAACATACCATCATTTTACCGATGAGCACAACACACAACATCCATTACACAACTTTCTGCACCCAAAAATATCACATTTGCACCATGTTTGGTGACACACCAAAGAGAAAGCCATTTTTTCATCAGGAGTGCAGGAAAAGTTGGTGAGTATGACCAGCCAGGAGAAGCAATGTGACCTACTGTGTTCCCAAGGGTAAGGCCACTGGACCTGGTTAAACTTCCACGATTGTTAAAGTGTTTTTCCAAATATGCCTTAAAGTGACATTTATAAAAATAAGACAAACATGTCGAACACTTTTTAACTCATTAATAAAGGAAAATAATGAATGACCAGATCAGACCACTTGAGATGCTTGGGGTAGCTAGGCAACGAGAGGACAAGATTGGGGTGAGACAGAAAATGAATTAATGTCAAAAACGGCACATATAAAACCTTCAAGACTACACCTACAGAGAAATCATTTGCATCTCTACCAGAAAAATTTTTACAAACTAATGTGTAACTTCACTTAGTCTAGGATTTTGAATCTGTGATGAACCAAACTCTGACCCCAGCTATGCTCAGTCCCCAGGGCCACAGCTCTATGGGACATTAGCAAATGTGCCACCACATTTTTGTTGAATTTCCACATTTTGGAAAAATCTTTTGAATATTTGTACTAATATCCTAGCAGCTGTCCCAAATTTACTTTCTTTGGAACTCTAACAGAATTACTAGGTATTTGAACAGCACAAAGTTGCCTAAATACTCTCTTCCCCTGTCCACACTCACACAGGAGAAGTCCAGACCCTACTGCCAGCTCCAGTGCTTCTTCCCTTCCTTCTGAAAGAGAGGCCCCACCATGGAGAATGGCCCTGGACTAGCATGGGCTCAACACCAAGCGGCCACATGTCTTGGGAAAGTTATTCTACCCCCATGTCAACTTCCTGCTTTTCAATACACGGACAGTAATGCTGTGCTATGGAGATCGAGGACACAGAAGTGTGGAGTTGCTTCTTCTCTGCTCCTCCGCCTGCTTCTCCACACTGACCTCCCCACCTCTGGCTCAAGCCTGGCGTGCGTAAGTTTCATCCGGGGAAACTGCTGGGCTGGTAGGAAGCTCTCTACCTCTGCAGCCCACGCAGGACACTCTGCTTCACGTGGCTGTCCAGAGCCTGAGGGAAGACTCATGTAGCAGGGAAACTCAGATTTAAAATCGTATTGCATGTTAATTGATTTCACCAGTTCCGGGTTGAAATCTAAACAGTGACACATGTCTAGTGGATAACACCTGTCAATGTGGGAGTTTGAAAGAGAGACAGAAATCAAGAATATAGGACAGAGGGCTGGAGTGGTGGCACAGCACTTACGGCACTTGCCTGGCATGCGCGAGGACGTGGGTTCACACCCTGGCACCACATATACAACAAAGTGTCAAAGCAAAGAAAGCCACATGAATAAATTTTAAAAAATGATTCTCTCTCTCTCTCTCTCTCTCACTGTCCCTCTCTCTTGGACAGAGGAATGGCTGCAATATTGAGCTAAAACAATGAATACTTAAGCTGCAAACTTTAGAGTAAAGAGATTGAAATAAAAGGATCACCTGATACACAAAATTGAATATGTAGAAAATGTGGGATCATTTTCAAATGTTGAATGAAAACCATAAATGAAAAACCCTTGCCAAGCCTAAGGCTGGAGTGGATATTCCATGGAATTTGGTCAACTCAATCTCCAAAAAGATTGTCCATATGTATGCTTTTATCTGTTTTTAGTTCGCTTGCCTTTTGAAAACGGTTTAGTCCCAAAATAACTTGAGTAACTTCTTTGGACTTTGTCCCGTTTTGCAGCTGCTGAGTGCTGAATTGCTGCAGCCAGCTAAGGACATGGAAGCGGAACGTAAGGCACAGTATTGTTTAACTAGCATTTGGTAACTGTTCAGCTAAAACATTAAGTTTACACGAGGTGATCATTAACACAAACACAAAAGAGAAGCCATGTGTAGACAGACGGCTGCGTGACAGATAAAGTCTTGGTTTCCGCAAGCAGCCTTTATTTCCAGTGCTCCGCTTGTTTTCCGCATAGAGCATACAATGGAGACCAAATATTTTAATTCTTGATTCTTGGTTTGGAAAAACTACAGACCACTTATTGATAGGGGTGGTATGATTATATGTCAATTTACATAATCTTGAAGTACAAAACTGAAAATTCATTTCACTCCAGATATCTATATAGAGAAATAGATGAAGAAAGCTGACATTACCAATATTCAAGCATTTCAGGGAAGCATACTTAGGCAGGCTTTGGATAAATCTAAGAGCCTGGATAAAAGCAGAAAAATTCACTTCCCTGCTATTTGGGAAGCTGTGACATCAAGCAGACACAGCCTAGAAGTTGCTTCCTTGAAGTGCTGAGTTCTTCTCTGTGTTCTCCATCGACCAGGCAGGACCTCTCCAGGCATTGGAGACCCTTGCAATTTCCAAGGACACGGCAAAGGACGAAGCAGTATTTACTGCTCCTCCCACATAATTCATGTTCCTGTAATTTTAAAGACATTATCTAGAATTTGTTAGATGATTTATGCACATAGGAACTACCTGCAGAGCTCATTATCCAATTCCAGCTGCTGAGTCTCCGCTGGCTTGCATCAGAGTGATGTCACACTGGGGAAGGTTGCATTGCCAAGGACTCTCCCTTAACTAACAATGCAGTCGGGAATCCGAATCATCACAAATATCTATGAAAACGTTGGTCTCGCATTACCTCGAAATTTCTGCAGTATTAAAAATGGTGTCATTCTAACAGATAACTGACTAAAATATTTTCAGTTTTTAGATCTCAGTTTCTGCAATACTCAGTAAAACTTGCTTTTATCTCTCAAAACTTTTACTTTCTTAACTTCTGTTCAAGTACTAGGTATTTCTGCCAATCATGCATTTCTAGCTTCTGAGGGAACACTAATTGTTTTTTTTTTTTTTCACTAATTGGTTTTGTCTGGAATGAAATGAGGGAATGTGGATGAAGGAAGCCAATAGAACTGATAGAGCTGGAAAAACATTTAAAAAATAGCAAATATGACCTTTCACAAGACTAATGCTTTAGAAACAACTTGTAGATACACTATGCGGAAATAAAATAACTGAAGACGGGTTAAGATGTGAGCAGTGTATTTTATTTACAGATTTCTGCAGGTGAACTGTGCATATACATTGTGCCGATTGATTCCCAGGTACCCGGTAAAATTTGTGTTCGAGTATTCTTGTAGGATTAGAATTTATTATAGAAAATGCTACACTGAATAACTAAAATTTACAAACCTTTTATTTTTCACTAATTTTATCATAGGTCAGAAATCTTCATATTCTCCCGAATATCATCATTTTTACTGCTGTCCAAGTCGTCTCTGGACCTTCTGGCAAGGAGAGTGGGGGCTTTTCTGCCACTAGCTTGGGACACTGCTCACCACCAGCAACCCAGGTCATGGAAGCTGTGTTCTGAATAACTGCATAACAATAAAACCAAGTGTTGTACTTCCACGTTAGAAATACTCTCCAATTGTCCATAGGAGAACATAAGAACTTCTTTTTCAGCGTAAATTAGGGAAAATAACAAATAAAATGCTGAAGAAATTAACACCACTCAATATCTCAGCACTGGGTAAGGACAACTCTTACAGATTTGGGGCCTCCCTCGTGTGCTGTATGAGGAGTGTGCGCGACAGGGAACACACAGATGTGAGTGGCAGGGACACCAGGTTAAGGGGACAACTACAAACTGCCCCCACCTGCATGCTTTCTTTGAAAGCAATTTCTTGCACCCGTTCCTGCTATCTGCAGGAGAAATACTCTGACTGGGGGGTGCTTGTGACCTTACACAGTCCAGATTCTCAAACTCGGGGAGATAAGGCTATTCCCCTGAACCATAAGGCTGTAAGAACTGATCCCAGTTAGAACCTGTCAGCATGGGCCACAGGGGCCTAGAGTAGCCATGCGCAGTGCCGTCTTGAAAGTCTGATGTCGTTCACCTGTGCACCAAAAGCCAAGCAGTAGACCTGGTCAGGACTCTCTGGACCCTTTCCTGGGACCCCCAATAAAACTGAAGGGCAGGGGTCAAACTGTCCTTCTCCTCTCTGACAGGTCCCACTTTCTTCCTTGAGAATGTCCCCTTTTCCCTTTTCCTGTTCCTTCAATAAACTCATGTCTGCTACTCTGAGGGACGTGTCTGGAATCTTTCTGGCATGATCACCAGCAGGATGAGAAAGGACCACCGTGATCGTCTTCCTTCTGTGGCAAGTCACATGGCCTGTAACAGGCATGGCCTCAAGGATATGTCTCTCAGTCATCTATTGTAACAAAACTGGAAACAGTACGCACTATTGAAAATATTAATTTTAGTAATATATTCCGAATTGTTCCCCAAGTCCATAAATGTCTTAAAAATTTGACTATGTGTTGTCTTCACAATATTCCTTTGCATAGCTACATCATTGTTTAATTAATTAACCTCAGCTTTTCACAAATGTTATTCTTTTTCCCTTATATACATTACTGACCCAAGTAGCTATTAGTAAAATATCTTAGAAATGAGCTTGGTTGCTAAATAACATGAACTTAAAAATAACCATTGCCCCTGATTAAAATTAGCTTGTCTTTTTTTTTTTAAGAGAGAATGACACAGAGAGGAAGACAGAGAGAATCCATTTTTATTGAGTTTTTCACATGACTTTCATTGCTCTGACACTTAATTGTGTACATGGGTGCTGGGGTTTGAACCCATGTACTTGTGCATGCCAGGCAAGTGCCGTAACCACTGAGCCACTGCTCCAGCCCAAAATTAGTATATCTTTATTGTTTAATATATGTCAAATGTCCAAAAGCAAAGTCAAAATACTCAAAATCATTTATTGTCTCATCCTCTTTTCAGTTTTTAAATTTATATATATTATGCCTTTTTTAATTAGTGGGATCTAATTTTACCTGAAATATGAATAGTTTTAATCTTGTTTCAAATCCATATTACTGTTACCTTCCAAAATGATTGCCCCTACATTTTTCATAACTATTGTTACAGTGTTAGATAATCTAGATCTGTTGTTATTACAAAAATCAAGATATGTTCATTGCAGAAGACTTTAAAGAGGCACTTGTGGGCTAAACCCAAGAGAAAAGCAATGTTAAGATTAATCCATAGTCCACTCCTCTGATGCGCCCGCTGCGTGGTTCCTCCTCTTCCACACGCAGGAAGCAGCTGCCAAGGGGGCTGTGGAGTCAGACTGAGGATTTCAGGTTCCGGCTCCATGCGTCAACAGCTGTGGGATCCTTTCCTCGTGGGCAAAAGGAGCAGAACCATAGTGGGCAACTCTCGGAGCTATTTTGAGGACAGAGAGGTTAGCACACAGGAATGCTTAGGACTTGTCCATTAGAGGGAAGCATCCAAGGCCAGGAGTTTTCAGAAGAAAGGAGGCAGTCTGTGGGGAGCTCCCTGGGCTGGGTCTCCTTGGCCCTGGGTCAGATGCACGGAGCACCTGGGACAGGAAGGGTGCTCCACTCCAGCTCTTCAGCTCTGAGAATTGTTCAGCTACTGCTGAGCCACCCTAGTTCTTTCCAACTTCATGGAGGTTCAACAGAACATGTGCAGCTTCATGTTCAGTCGCACAAAAGAAACCCTGTAAGCACCTGGAGCTGCTTCTTGGTGTCTGCCTCCTGTGTGACACGCTTCTCCCCAGGTGCAGCCACCCACCTGCCAATCACGTCTCCCTGCTTCGCCATTCACCCCTGCTCTTCCGTGTTTTGCTTCCTGCGATGCTGCAAATGTGCCTCCCACCGAAAGTCATGCACCTGTGGGACTCCCTCCGGCCTCCTGCCTGCCTGTCCTCCAGCCACTGAAAATGTGCATTTGACATTCTGTAGTTTCTCCAGTTGTGCTTACAATGAAAAAATAAATCTGCTACCCCATGGAATAAAATGGAAATCTTCATAGGTTTGGTACCCTTAAAAAATGTCACTCAATAATATTACAGACATTTTTTACATCAATAAACATTCATCTGCATTATCATTTCCATGCCTAATAATCCAGGTTATGGGGATTTCAGTTGCATCTCTCGTAAAACACATTCATCACTTTGGTTCATTATGAAAATATTCAGTGTAGCCGTCGCTGGAGTAATGTTAATTACTGCTCCAATTCAGTCATATTCTCACCTGAACTTTCTGTAACTTGGTGCCACCTGTAACCTTTACGTAAATTAATCAGGGAAAAGAGGAGTGGGAAACGAGGATGTAGATGACAGAGTGTGTTACCATCACATTACTGTAGCCAAGTGTCTGAGGCTACCAAACACAAAGAGATTTATCTTGATTCACATCTCTTGAGGATCCAGTCCAAGATCAGGTGATCCTACCACTGCTTTGAGCTGGTGGTGGTGAGGGCAGTTCATTGTGATGAAGCACATGGCGGAGGGAACTGCTTATGTCCTGAGCCAGGAAGCAAAGAGGAAGAGACCCGGGCCTCCAATGCCCCTCAAGGGCACTGCTCCAGTGACCACAGGACCTCCAAGAAGACCCCACTCCCTAAAGACCCACAGCACCTGCCAAAAGCACTGCCCTGGGACCATGCCTTTACCACCTGGGACTCTGAGGGACATTCCACATTCAAGCTGTGTACAGATGGACAGAAAGAGGGGTGAACAGAGACAGCAAGAAAGACAAGCACACGAAGAGACAACAAACACAAGGACCCACATGCCCAAGCAAGCAGGAAGGATTTTCGGTCGTCCTTTTCACCGCTGTGACCACGACAGACTGGCAAGAGCACTTAGAGGGTGAAACGTGTATGTGGGTGCTCAAGGTTCCCTGTGGACGGCTGAGTCCACTCCCTGGGGCCTGAGATGAGGCAAAAACTGAGACAGAGAAGATAGGTGGACAGTGTAGGCAGATGATGGGGGCAGAAGGAGAAACTCAGCTGAGGCAGAGCAGCTGCTGCCTAAGGGAGCTCCACAACCCCCTTCGCTGACAAGGGTGGTCCAGACAGTGACTTGCCCTCTGCTGATAAAGATCCCCAGACCAAAGACTAGATCAGACCAGAATTTCACACTCAAACTCCCACGCGGGGTGTGGGGAGGCAATGATTAATCAAGGGAAGAGAATCTTCAAAGACGGTCGCATCCCCTCATAGGCGGGCTCAGCTCCAAGCCTCCTTTCTCCTGGAGAAGCTTTTTCTTTCTATCCTTTGTTTAAAAAAAATATATTTGCTCTGCTTGCCTCGGTGTCCCTTGGTTTCATTATTGACTCTGCGAGGACACGAACCCAACATCCACAAAACCCGGCATCCTTGGGAGACAGGAGACCTGACTTGTCCTCCCTCCAGCACAGGGGCGGAGGTGGAAGGATGCAGGTTACTGAGGACAGTCCCATCAGAAAGTCCAGGCCCTCTGCTCTGGAGCCCTAGCATGCACTCAAATGCTTCACTGTGCCTGCAGTCCTCGCCCCGGGGTTCCATGAAGGAAAGACTGACATCAACATCTGGGCACAAGTGTACGGTGGAGGAAAGGGGCTGGGAGCAGAGAGCGCTCCACTCAACAAGGACACAATGTGACCCCAGAGGCACCTCCCAGGGAGCCACCTCCTCCAGTGCATGCCACCTGCCTCCATTTTCCACCCAGTCAACCCTTACCCAGGGATTAAGGCCTGATTATGCTCAACCTCATCTAACCCAATATTTTCTCCTTGGAACTTTCTTGCATTGTCTCACACAAGAGCTTTTGGGGGACACCTCGTATCTAATCCATGGCAGAAATGAGTTGCAGTGGCAGCTGCAGCCCTTCCTTCTGCCATGTGCCTTCCCTGAGCCCTTCCACTGCTCCTGGAACCCTGGGGTGGGTTTCCTTAGCAGATGGGGTGACCAGCTCCTTCATTCCTGCAGGGCCTGAATCCTCAGGGGCCCTGCCTTGCTCTCGCGGCTGAGCCTTTCCCTTAATTTCTGCTGCGTGTCCTGGGCGTTTGGAGGTGTCCTGGGTGTTTGGAGGTGTCCTGGACAAGCCCTGGATCCCAGGTGGTTTCACAGATCCCTCCTTGGCAGACTGGCACTCCATCTTGCAGCAACTGTTTGTTTTTTCTGTTTGTTCATTTTTGAGAGGGAAGAGGTCATTATTTGTATAAAGGATACTTAATAGTTGCATTAGGCAAACACTGGGTCCTTTTAATTGTGGAGAATTAGATGTAACGGTGGAAGGCTGTGTACAGAGGCTGAGAATCTGAAACGGTGGGTTGTACTGGGCATGATTTATCACACTTGCCCTCTAATCCACCTCTCTGTGCTGTGCTCTCTGTCGCTGGGTAAAACTCAGAGTGCCCTGCTCTGCTGCTAGTTTTCTGCCACTGTGCACCCACAGGCTCGGCAGTGGGAGAGTGGCAGGCAGGGGCGGATGGCTTGCTGCTCCCGGGGTTCGTTTTCCTCCCAGTTCACCCCAAGAATAACCCTTCTCTGAGGCAGCAGCTTCAGCCTCAGTAGCAGGTGGTTCTACTTCCAGACACAGATGGTCCCCAAGCTATGGTCATTGAACTTAATGATTTCTCATCTTTACAATGACAAAGCAATATGAAATTTGAATTTTGAATTTTATTCTTTCCTGGGATGGCATGGTATGATACTACTGCGTGATGCTGGGTGACAGCAGCTTAAGGTCCCAGTTCAGCCAGGTCTTCTCCAAGCTTGTGACATGTTGGCACCAGCCAGGCAACCTCCTCCTAAGTGCATGGGGCCCCTCTTCTCGTGCTTCCTCACTGTGGCACCTCACCATTATCTTCCGTCTTCCTGGCCTCTCATAGCTCTCTAACCTACATCCTGTATTAAATTTATCCTGGTTAAAAGAAAAACAAATGAAGGGCTGGAGCGGTGGCTTGGCAGTTACGGCCCTTACCTGGCATGTGCGAGTACATGGATTCAAACCCCAGCACCCACGTACACAGCTAAGTGTCAGAGCAATGAAAGCCATGTGAAAAATACAATAAAAATTGATTCTCTCTCTCTCTCCCTCTCTCTCCCCCCTGTTTCTCACACTGTCCTCTCTTTAAAAAGAAAAGAAATGAAACGAAAAAGAAAAAACAAATGAGCCAGATGTGGCAGCATACTCTTGCAATCCCAGTGGCTCTGGAGGCTGAGACAGGATGATTGCAAGTTCAAAGCCAGCCTCAGCAACTTGGCGAGGCCCTGAGCAACTTAGCAAAACCTTGTCTCAAAAAAAAAAAAAATGAACTATTTGAGAACCTGCTGTTCTCATGTGGTCCTACCTAATGCGGACACCAGGCCCCAATTTGGAAGTTCTCTAGTTCGAGCCATATTCAACAAATGCCTCTCAGTTATACTAGTTCTCTTTATTGACACTCAAAGCACATCAACATTTCCCCACTGCATTCCGTGAGCAGTAAAACTGGGTTCCACAATCTCCTATCCCTGGATGATTGGGCTGGTAGAAATCCCAGGATCAGCACTAGGCATTTTCCCAAAGTATGGACAGAAGAAGAATAATTAGCATTTTTCTTAGCAAAAAAGAAATCTGCAGCCATGAGATAATCTTGATATCACACAGAGCTTTTAAGAAATGGAAAATGCATGAGATGTTACCCAAGCGTGATGCAACCTGGGCCACACACCACCTGCGAACCCTGCAAGCCAGGAGCTTTGACCTCAGGGACCTGAAAGAACACGATCAGGGGACGACCATGTTGCTCTTCACAGAAATAAGTGAAAGCACGTCATTCATCCATGAGAATGAGGCCATGTGGCTGCAGCAGGTGCCCAGGAATTCCCCACCTGTGTCTAAGGAGGGTCTTCACATGGTTTTCCACTGTTAAGTTGATGATATTCATAACTTTACTTTCTACAATTCAACACATCTGTCCGCTGCTTCAGTTGCTCTTGGTCCCCATCCACAGGTCTGGACAGAGTCTGAGGGTCTTATGTCCTGCCAAGATAGGACAGGGCCTCAATTCTGGTCCACAAATGACCAAAGACTATCTCAGAGTCTGGGACATGGTCTATTCAAGCCCTGTGGTGCTCCTAAGCCAGAGACCTTTAGTGAGGACAGAGGAGGTCCCTAGAAGTCCCACCAGGCATTGCTCTGGCTGTGCTCCCTCTTTATGGCTCTATTAAGACCAGGCAGCAGTGTCTTGTTCCTGAATTCAGTGGAAATGCTTTCAGTCTTTCTCCATTGAGGGTTATGTTGTCTGTGGGTCTGTCATAAATGGATCTGACATAGTTAAGTATCTTCCCTTGATCCCTATCTTTTCCAGAGTTTTGAGCATAAAGTGGTGTTGAATTTTATCAAATGCCTTCTCTGCATCAATTGAGATGATTATATGATTTTTGTTTTTAATTCTGCTTATGTGGTGAATTACATTTATTGATTTGCATATGTTGAACCAGCCTTGTTTCAATATAGTCCTTGAAACCGTTGCCAGAGCTATCAGGCAAGATAAGGAAATCAAAGGAATTCATATAGGAAAAGAGGAAGTTAAGTTATCTCTGTTCACTGATGACATGATTCTATACCTAGAAGACCCAATAACATTGGCCAGAATACTCGTAGAGCTTATAGGCGATTTTAGCAAAATAGCTGGCTACAAGATCAACTCAAGTAAGTCACTAGCTTTCCTTTACTCCAGCAACAAATCCGCAGAAGAAGAAATCGGGAAATCTCTCCCATTTACCATCTCCTCCAAACAAATGAAATACTAGGGCATTAACCTTACAAAGGGTATTAAGGACCTCTATAAAGAAAATTATCAAACACTAAGAAAATAAATTACAGAAG
>PVKS010018541.1:0-39947 GCA_004027875.1 Aplodontia rufa | reverse complement strand
CCGGAACCCAACATACACCTTGACAAACTTAGAGAATCTTCAGTCTTCCTCTGTCTAACTCAGATCTCAAGCTGTGGCCATGTGGCTCTTTCTTCCTTTCACTGATTGCACATCATTTTATTAGTTTCCACCGTGCATCACTTTCCTGTTCTGCATCATTTCAGGCTGTAGGTGCAATTCACATGGCCCAATTATTTTTTTTTCTCTACCCCACATTCCCTTTCTTAAAAAATAAACATAAAACAAAGAAACAAAAAGCTATTAAGGTTTTCTACATTATACTCGTCATTTTTTGGAAACTTAATTTTCCTGGAAATTAATTTACTACCCTTTTACTGTCAAGTCTGTTACAAAGTCCATAGTTAATATTCTTTTATAATTCTCTTCATTTTCAAAACTCCCTATAATTAAAGCAGTGTCTGCTTT
Source organism: Aplodontia rufa (assembly GCA_004027875.1). Taxonomy (NCBI): domain Eukaryota; kingdom Metazoa; phylum Chordata; class Mammalia; order Rodentia; family Aplodontiidae; genus Aplodontia; species Aplodontia rufa. The sequence goes on along the minus strand of PVKS010018541.1, from coordinate 39,521 downwards.
AGTTGACACCAGCATGATTTTCTAAGCATTTCCATGCTTGTGCGCTCTCAAGTTTGAGGGGAACCTGTAGCCTCTAAGGCTGGACCTCTTAACTGGAGGAGGAAAAACCTGTTCCGTTATTAGGTGAGCAGCAGCGTCAGGACGAAGGCTGGGTGCACTAGGTGATGTCTGTGCTATTTCTTTTCTTACCCCATTCCCATGTGCCACAGAGACAACAACCAATTCCTTTTCAAGCTATTTTCGGTGTTTTCCAGCTGCATTTGACCCTCTGTGAGTCCATCCTTGCAATCGCGTGATAATACTGCTTGAACTTAGACTGTTCCCAGGATAACCACCGACAGACTGCAGTGCAGGCTGATTGTCAATGCTCTTTACAACAGGGTACCCACTGTCAGTTCCCTTTTCCTCTTCTTCTTTCTTTCTTGTTTTAGCATCTATAATCTCCATGAAGCAATGATACCAAGCTGGGGGGATTCAACCCGTGGAAACATATGCACTCAGTCACAAAACCTACAAGTTTCATTTTAAAGATGTTCTGCATCATAAGATTCTTCATTTTACAACACATGAATGGGTCTCAAGCGTGAAAATCGTTTTACAAAACATTTGGGAATTGTGTGCAGATGTTTTTGGTTGTCATACCCGGGCAACAGGACTGGTATGGGCCTCTGGAGGCTGCAGATCAGAGATACTTCTCAGCATCCTAGGGCACAGAGGACAGCGCCCTGCAGCCGTGGATCCTCTGACCCGCAGCATCATTAGCGCCAATATCAACTGCGCTTGAGAAGTTCTGTGCTAATCCTGTACTAATTTAAACTCAATTTCTTCAAACTTTGCTTTTAGGAAAACAAAAAGAACATGCCCTCTGCTCTCCGGCAATTTTTCCGTGGATGTAAATATTCACCGCTGATGGCTGTAACATTTAATCCCATTTATTTTTTTAATTTTTGCCTCCTACATCTTTTCATCGCTTTATGGTTTTTTTCCCTGTGGGTAAATGTTTCGCTGCTCCAAATTTGTTTGTTTGTTATATCTCTGCGTTGAGCAATTTATTCCACAGCTCCAGGATGTTTCTGAGTGGTGCGATATAACATAAATAACCATAATGACAATGTTTACAGTACTTATCTTTAGCAATTTGAAGAGCCTCGTCTTGAAAGAAGACAGAAAAATAAATGACAAAGGAGCGGGTGTGCATCTCTGCATTTTGCCTGTAAATCAGCACGGGCGAGGTTTGCACAGGACTGATGCATTCAGAGATCGTTTTCCTGGGCTAACTTTGCTCTGAGTGGTTGCATATGCTGCGCCCTTGGATTCATTCAATTTGTCTTCATTTTACAGTTTATTCTGTTAATTAGAAAAGGTTATAAGATTAATAACAGTCATTGCTAATGCACTCAGTGGACGGCACAGGACCTTGATGAGCTTGGTCCCCCTAAAGGGATATAAATGATGGGTTCATAGCAACCCTATCAAACCGTTCATGAACGGAGCCGTGCACAGAGTGCTTGGGACTACAATGGTCTTTTAATGATTTCTAGAACCATCCAAACATCAAAAATGCAATTATCGTCAATATGCATAATAAATTAACCACCGTGTGTAGGGGGAGATGCTATGAATTATAATAATACAAATGACGGGAGAGGATTCTTCTTGAATATGTATAATAATAGTAGCATCATATTTCTTTTCCATAAATCCAAAATTTTAGGATGGCATAGGGATTTGCCATTGCCAAAGGATTTTTATATGGATACATTGCTTTTCTCAACTGGGTCATGCTTTCTGTGTGTGCAAATTTGATAGCAGATTTGAAAGTGTATAATGTCAGATGCGAGGTGAAAAACCAGTGCTGAACCCATTTCTACTGACTCGGGGTCATTTCTTCGGTGCTTTAGAAACTATGCAAGTTTCAGGGGGTGGAGGAAAGAATATTAAAATTATAGAGGCTGGTCAAGTGTACATCACATCAATTACTAAACAAAACTTGAGATTTCAGAGGTTTTATAAAACGACTGTTGAAATAGCAACACTGGAGCGGGAGCAGTGGCTCAGTGATTACGGCGCTTGCCAGGCGCGAGCGAGGACACTGGTTCGAATCCCAGCACCACATACACAAGAAGTGTCGGAGCAACGAAAGTCACATGAACAACTAAATAAAATTGATTCTTTCACTCTCTCACTATCCCTCTTTAAAAAACAAATAGGAAGACTGTCACTCAGTTGGCCAAGCGCGTCCTGTGTGCAGGTCCTCGGGAGGTCCGGAGTACCGTGTGGGATATCCCAGCTCAAATACTCGGAAACAAGCAGGTGTTGGTCACTTGTCCAAGACACCACCCCCCGGTGCTCAGCTTCTCTGCTTTCCTCTTCTGCAACATTTCCTCCTCATTTTTGAATTTTACCATAACCTTCAATTAACAGAAAATCTGCAAGAATCATTCCTAAAACTCCTATAAACACTATAATTGGGTTCACCAAAATTAATATTTTCACAAAGTTTCATTTGCTCTCTCTCCCTCCCCTCTTCCCTAACGATACCTCCCCATTATCTGCGGGAGATGTATTCCAAGAACCTCTAATGAGTGTTTGGAACCATGGTTAGCTCTGGACCTTATTCATTCTAGGTTTTTTCCTATATACATGCATGTGAAAAAGTGTAATTTATACAACAAGGCACTCTTTTTCATGTCCTTCGGTCCAGTTGCCAACTTAGAGGACTTGGAATCATGTTGTACATTTTTCTAACTTTGTCTTCCTCCTTCTCTTCTCCCCCTATGGTGATATTCCAAGCCATCAAACCATGACACAGATTCTTTTTGTGATATTTTCTTATACAGGGTCTTAGTTGCTTTTTGTATTTCTATAACAAAATGCCAGAGACTGGGTAATTTATTAAGAATAGAAATTATCTTTCAGGTCAACAGTGATCATGTCAAACTCAGCCAATATCTACTGTGTTCTCCCCATCCCACATAACCTTAAGCTACCTGGATCATTAAAACTTTAAAAGCACCACACATTTAAATTGAAGAGGTTCACCGTTTTGAAAAGGTGGATACGTGGCTCCCAGGAATTTTCTGCCGATTAATTAAATACAATAAGCATCTTCATTGAAGATAGATCATAGTAATTTTGGAAATAGTTGTTTTTAACTTTCTGACGTTAAAAAATGTTTTCCTAAAAGAAAGTTTTTGCATAATAGGCAACAGTAGCATCTTAGTGGAATATTACATTTTTATTCTGGATATTTCAGGTACTCCATCTAAGAGCAAGGTTTGGAAATATTGTTTGTGGTTGCCGTATGAGGATAGGCAGATGGATTAGCTGAATTACAGGAAGAACAATCAGAGTGTTCTGCGGTGTGCATGTTACGGACAGGAATTTGGACTTGGTGGTCTGGTCAACAGCAATGATGAGAAATCTCTATTTATGCAATGACTGTAGGTGCAGAAGATGAACAAATGGGATAGCGTATGCGAATTGCTCAAGGACATACAGAGACATCTAACGTCCCTAGATTTGAGGAAGGGGTCTTGGATAGAGCCCTACCCTTGGAAGTTGCAATGGGATTCTTAGTAAGACCATGATCTAGTCTTGAGACACTGGGAAATTCTTACCATGTTTACCAGTGCTCATATAAATACTAACGATCAGACTCACCAGCTACCATGGTGCATTGGCAAATTATCTATACAACATTTGGATTTTAAATCCTCTTTAAGAAGTCAAAGAACACAATGAACAAAATAAGCAATAAACAATACTCAAGCAAATTTCACTTTTGTAATGCATTTTTTCATCTAGAAGAGGAAGCAACTTCAGATTAATTCCTCTGTGAGAGTTCTGGTAACGACTCGGTGTGTTACGAACTTACCCTGGTGAGTTATCACTTTAGTATGATGCTGTTCCTTCTTTTTCTACTCTTTCTCCTTCTTTCCCTCATCTTTCTCCTTCTTTCCCTTCTCCTTCTCTTTCTCATCTAGAAGGAAAAGTGATTGCTCATGCTGGACTTGAACCGTCACAGATTTTGTGACTTGAAGATAATTTCGTTTTCCTCGAATGGAATAAGAAAAAGGAATGCTTTCGTCCCTTGCACTTGAAACAGAGCTATAGCTTTTGGAAAAGAGGTGTTTTCACCAAAATTATATTGCAATTTCTGTACCTGTGGTACCCATAATACGTCCTGGAAAATATGCTACATTTTCTAGGCTGCTGATGCGATAGACAATGTAATTTACACTTAATTATAGAAACCCACTGCTTAAGGAACAGGATACTATTTCTAGTTTTCTTAGTATTGGGGATTCAACTCAAGGGGGATGTAGTTGTGAGCTACATGTCCATTCCTTTCTACTTTGTGTTTCAAAACAGGGTCTTTCTGAGTTGTCCTCCAACTTCCAGCCTCCTGCCTCAGCCTCCCCAGTAGGTGGGATTACAGGAATGCACCTCCGAGCCTGGCTTTTATATTCATTTTTTAGCAGTTGAAAGATCTGTTAAGAGGAAGAGAACAAGGAAATAAGAAAAAGAAGGCAAATCAGGAAGAAACAAGAAGGAAGAGAAGGAGGAGGATGAGGAAGAGGTGTAGATTATTATCAGTGTGTGGGATTTGACAGTATAGATTTATGCAGTTGGAAATCTTAGTGTGTTAAACAATATACTTTTGTTACCTCACAAATCTGGGGATCTAGAGTCCCATCTATGCCTTAAAAATACACCATTTAATTGTTTTTAGAAAGAGAAAAGACCAAAGAAAAACTGAATATGAAATAGAGAGGATTCTAGCATGACCCAACTCTTACAATGCCTTACCAACTAGTTTCAGTTCCTCCACATCATTTTACTTTTAAGATTCTATTAATATTCGATTGAAATAAAATGTTAAGCCTGTCAAGACATGGGTGACTTCAGTAAAACTCATCTCCGCTCTTCAGAGAAACGTATCTTGTGAATGTTCTTTGAGTTCCTACCTTCTAGGGGTGAATCTCCAAAATAAATAAGATGCAATTCAAAAAGTCAAAGAGAAAATCTGCTTGCAAGACAGTAGTCACGGTTTTTATAAACTACAATGAAATAGCGTGCATAGTGTCTGCAATAGTCGTGCAAAAGTGAGCCATTAAGTTCCAGCCCGTACCTGAGGAGAGGGGGGTTCATGTGGAGATGAGAATTCAAGACATGGGGGTCACAGGGGCAGGGCGGGTATTGTAGAAGTGTGCCTTGCACAGATGTCTACTCTTGCTCATGAAATTAGCACCAGCAAGTTGAGTGCAGTGATCCACATTTTGGAACAGAATAGGAGTGACAGAGTGCAGCCCTGGTCCTTGTGGTTGGTGCCCAGTTTGGAGGATGCCTGAGTCTGTTGACCTAACTGGGTCCGGTGAACGTCGCCTGACGCTGGCTACTAAGGAAGGCTTCATCCTGGACCCTGAAGAAGATGCACACTTTAGAGCCCAAGCACGTGCAGGAAGTCAAGCAGGTTCCCCAAATCCTGGGCCAAGCCTTCCTTTTGTGTGGTTTTCTTTACGGACCATACCTGCATTCATTACTTTAAAAATGCAACTGACACCAAGAGAGAATTTCTTCAGAAGGGCACCGTGTGTCAGCCTCAGAAAACACAGATGGACACTCCCTGGAGCCCCAGCCTTCACATCTCAGCCCCAGATCTGCAAAGCCACTCAACCCACAGGGTTTCCGGGCTGCTCTGAAAGGACAACACTTTTATTCCCAACAGCACCAAGCTCCTTTACGATCGCTTTAAAGTCACACCATTGACCCGGCGCTGCTTCCTGACGATGTCTCCGGCTTGGTTCTCTTTGGAGTCCTGCAGTCCCTCTGCTTCCAACGGGAGGTGTGTTCAGCAGAAAACAAGTCCCCCGTCACTGCACAGAGTAAGCGTTGAGATGGCCCCGTTCAAAAGTCCTGTCTAGTGTGCATTCAAAGCTTCTTTTAATTTCCATAGTTAAGAAACTCATAACCAAGAAATCTGAGCTCTGGTTTGCAAGAAGTGATGATGTGACGCTGTTTGCTGGGTATTTTAGCGTTTGACTCTCTGAGCCCAAGACAGAGGCAAGGTTGGGTCACGTGGGAATTTTATGGTTTTATTTTCTACCACAACCCTCTTAAAAGCAGCTATTGAAAATCATGCCTGTACGTAGCATTTCCTGTGTGTTAACTATTGAGTATTCTGCCCTACATCATTGCTTATGAGTCTCCTCCTTTGCAAATGTCATAATCATGGTCTCTGCCATCCATGCATGCTAAGAAACAGGCCTGGGGTAAGGTCAAGCAATACTAAAGAAAATTATTCCCACCTTTTCCCTTGGAATTCTTACAAGCAACAGAGAATCTGGTACAGAATCTCGCAAATAAACTGTACTTTGAGGAGCTAAGAAAAATACCAGATGTTGTTATGGTGGTTACCGCAGCAGCTAGGTAGGCAAAGAACGGGAGAGACGTTCTCTTGCACAAAGCAACCTACTTTATTTTGTGAATGATTATGAGACTTTTAAACAAGTAATGTGATTTCTGTATTACCGGAGAAAAGAGTGCAAGACTAATTCAAGAGCCGGAAGCCACCACGGCAGCCAGACTCTGCTAAGCTAAAGAGATTGAATTTGACCTTGAAAATGCTTTGGGGTTGGAGACCTGCACAAAGCGTTCCAGGGAAACCAACATTTTTAAAGGAGAAATTGGAAGGTGGCGCGGAGGTCGAGAAGCTGAAGAATGGAGGGACCGGGGACAAGTGGAGATACCTGGAAAGCGAGATGATTCCAATACCAAGAGATGGAATTCTCAAGGAAGAAGAGGACGTGTGAGGATAAGTCTGCCCCAGCCCTCCAGGAGAGAAGACTTCAAATTATTTTGGTGGGGAGTTGAGCTATCATGATGGTTTAGATAAGAGGTGTCCCCGAAAAGCTCACGTGAGACAAGGTGACAAAGTTGAGAGGGGAAGTGATTGGCTGAGGCCATCCTCAGCTGGCCCAGTGCATGAGGTCCTGGATAGGAGGTCCCTGCAGGCAGCTAGGAGGTGGCTGGGGATAGGAGGTCCCTGCAGGCAGCTAGGAGGTGGCTGGGGAAGGTGGCTCACTGCAGCTGCGCCTTGGTCTACTCAGGGGAGCTGTCTCCGCTTCCTGGCGCCATGTTCTAAGTCGCTGTCCTCCAGCACACCTTTCCGCCATGCTGTTACGTCTCACCTGGGGACCCAGACAAGGGACCTGGCTGTCTATGGACTAAGGCCTCTGACAACAGAGTCCGCAGATAAACTTTTCCTCCTGTGATTGTTTTTCTCAGGTCTTTTGGTCCCAGGTTCCCAAAAGTCTACGAACGCGTTTCATACAGCTAATCCCGGTCGCTCAAGGGGATGAGCACCCGATGAGGTCAGAGAGATGCATTTGCATGGACAGTGAGGTCCATGGGGGCAACACAGGAACATGGGCAGTGCGTTCACACCTTCTTTCCAAATACAGCATGCGTGTGAGCTGATACGTACCCAGCATTGATTCACATGTGCTACACTTCCACGCTTGCTGTCTAAGCCATCCCATCCTTCCCAACGAACCGTAGGATTATTTCACCCCATTTGGATACACAACTCAATAGCAGTGTTTATTTCGTATGGAATTGGAAATGCATGCTATAAACATGCAGAATCCACAATGAAAATTTTCCAGGATGATGCTGCTATGTCACATCAGCGTTTGTGACCTGGACAAAAGCTACTGACTTCGTATATAAGCATTTTTTTAATACGCTGTTGGACGTACGTGTTAAAATTCGATTTCTCTTTCCTTTTTGCACCTCTTGAGAGAGGGTGGCTCACAGCATTCTGTCTCATGCTGACCTGTCAGCTATTAGAACGAAGGTGATGCTCCTACCAAAAAGATGATTTATTCAGTGTTCCTTTCTTGCTGTTCCATAAGAGTTTGAATGAAATTAGAATTGTTTGATCCTTGGATGATTTATAAGATTCATTGATGTAGCTGGGTCTGCCTAGAATTTCCTTTATGGAAATATTTGGGCTGGAAATTCAATTTCATTAATGAATACATGACAGGTATTGTCACATTCTCTTTCTCCACTCAGTTTTGAAATAACGCCTTTCTCAAGATTCATTGCCTCCCTGTGTCTCCCGTGGTCTTTTTTTAATGCAGTGAGAACCATGTGGTCTTTTTTTCTTTCTGATACTTATTATTTCTGCCTTACTTCCTTGCTTACTTGTTGATCAATCTTGCTGATTTATTAATGTCTTTACACTTTTGGAAGAACCAACTTTCAGTTTTTATCAGTTAACAGTATATACATATACATAGATCTTTTTCCTTCCTGCTATTGACTTTAAGAAAAGTACATACCTTATAGAAGCAAATTTCACTCAAGGGAGTAAAAGAATAATCTCTGACTTTTCAATATTAAATATATATATTTGCACACATATAAAAATATGCATAAAGATGTATTTTACAAAAATATGAAATCCTTTTTCATAAGCACCTTAATCCCATTCACAACACAGGAATCCCCATAACTTTATCACTTCTTTAGAATCCTGTTTCTGTCTTTCTTTTCTTTTTCTTTTTTTTCTTTTTTGTTTATTATTTTGACACAGAGTCTAGTTAAGTTGCTCAGGACCTCACTAAGTAGCTGAGGCTGGCCTCCAACTTGCAATCCTCCTGCCTTGGCCTCCCAAGTCACTGGGATTACAGGTGTGTACCACTGTGCCCAGCAAGAAACCTGCTTCTTGATGCATCACATTGGCCATTAACTATCTTCTTTCTTGCTGCTTTCGCAATGCTAGAAACTGAACCCAGGGCCTCCCTTGTGACAGATGATGTGATCTACCACTGGGCTTCCTCCACAGCTTCTTAAAGAGTTTCTTTTTACTTATTTATGATTGGTTTTGCAGAGCTGGGCATGGAATCCAGGGTCTTGAGAACACTAGTCAAGTGCTCTCCCACATAGCCCCAGCCCCAGCCTTGGTCATTAAGTTTCAACCCTCTGAATTCTGGAGGAGACGTGTGTAAGCCATAGAGCGGTGTTACGTTGACTCGTAATACCATAATGTTTTCACCACATCACCCCTTGGAGGGCATTTGCGGTGTTTCCCATTTTTAGCTTCATGAACCAGGCTACTGTGAACATTCACGTACACGTCTTCATGAGCACAAATCCTCTTTCCTCTCGAATACGCATCCAGGAAAATGGTGGTTGGCTGTGTGTTTAACCATAGAAAAAATGACCACACTGTTCTCCGGAGAGGCTGGTTTGTATTAATTTGTGTATTCTGGTCATAGGAGAGAAATATTTTGGTTTCCAGCACTCCAGCTTGTTTTATAATGACGGAAATGGAGAGGTGAAGAGTCGTTCAATGATCCATGTCCCACTCTTGGAGAAACGCTGGACTGGAGTTCCCGCGGGAAACTTCACTGCCCTTAAAGTCATGAGCCAAGACGACAGGAGGAGGAGGGCATGATCGGGTTGAATCTCCATGAATCTCCACTAGTGTGCACACACGCAAAAAAATAACAACATACAATACCGTATCCTAAAAACTTACATTGTTCCATCGATAGTTAGGCATATCGATAGTTATTAAAAGTAGGATATTCAGATTTTCCCTTCAGATTAGCTTTGGTTGACATGGAAAATCTACAGTTTCTGTAATTGCTATTTACTTTTTGTGCATGATACCTATTTCCACATTTTTAAAAATTACATTTTCTATTTTAATGATCCTGCTTTAATGTATCACTAAAACATTTTTTGTTTAAATGATAATCGTTTTCATCACCGTGACCCAAAAGTATATTTTCTGTTTTGATGATCATGGATTATTTCAGTAGGTGTACCTGTAACTAAAGACATTTGTAGTGTTTAGCTAGTAGAGTTTTTAACAATAGGTTTTGATGTGCAGAAAAACTAGTCACATCCTCTGGAGAACTCCCATATTCTATTCCCCTTCCTGCTTCCCCTATTATTAACACCTTCAGTGAGAATGCACACTTTGTGACAATTGATGAGCGAATAATGAAAAATGAGTAGTGACATCCCAGCTTCTACTAGCGTTTACTCTTTATAAATTTGTTTTGAAGAAAAACGTAACATTTATACACCGCTGCAAATATTTAAAAATGTCATGTATCTACAGAGTCTTGAAAGAGGCTCGAAGTGTCAACCCCATTCATTCTAGAAAGTCTTATTTACTTGAACAGGAAATACCATCGACATTGCGTGGTTTTAGTGTATGCCAATCACTCCAAAGAGGAAAATGCACTTTTCATTCCTTACAGCAAAGATGTAGGCCATAAAGCGTGCTTATCTTTAAGAAGATTCCCGAAAGTGGAGGAATTCATGCGTTAGAAAGAGAACTCAAAATGTTTGGGAAATTTTGTAGTGGAATACAATGAGAGGTCTCCAGCAAGGTGAAGATTTATAGGATAGACTTTCATTACTGTGACCACAGGACTCACCATGAACAATTTAAAGGAGGATACTTTCAGATAGTTCTTCATGGGTCCACTCCATTGCCCAAGGTGATCAAAAACATCATGGCGGACGAGGAGTACACTGATGGTGGCCAGGAAGCCGTGTGGTGGAGCACTTGTAGAGGGAAGATGTACCCTTCTAAGAAGTGGAGAACTTGTAGAGGGAAGATGTACCCTTCTAAGAAGTGGAGAACTTGTAGAGGGAAGATGTACCCTTGTAAGAAGTGCCCCGGAGATCGACCTCCTCCAGCAACACCTAATCGGCCCATAGTCCACAAGTTGGCGAGTTGTGTACATGCGTTGCTTTAGAACGATGGTGAGCGACCCTCACCTCCCTTAGCTGGGGGATCATGTGGAAGTTTCTGGAGACATTCAGGTTGTCATATCTGGTATCTGGTGCATAAAAGCTAGGGGTATCATTGAACATCCTGCCAGGCCCGAGGTTGCATCTCAACGAAGACAGTGAGGAGCGTGGGTGTGGGGAAAGCTTCCTGCGAAATTACGTTCCTCTCATTCTCCGCTTGGTTCATTTGACAAGTCCCCATGCCTGTGTGTCATTCTGTAAACTGCATACCAAGTGCTATGCACACCGATCCTGAGCAGAAGTGTGCAGGTATTAAAGACACAACAAGGATGACTCATTGTGAGTGTGCTGTACTACACCCAAGACAACACGCGCTCTCAAGACAGACGGCTTTGCTGGGAACGGAATAGCATCTCAGACGGCCAAAGAGATGAAGGATTTCAATTTGAAAAAATAAATCATTAATATCACGGCACAATTCTACTTAACGCCATCAAGGCGTTAAGTTTAAGCAATGCCATTAAGGCGCTGCTTACAACCATCATTTTTAGGATCTTTTTTGAGGCGCAAACTCCAACGAGCTTCTCTTGTCCTTCTACAAAATCAGTCTTATTTAGATGGTTTTGCAGCAGGCACAATTTGAAATTTTCGTATGGTAAGTTTTGCATATGTCCCTCTTAAGCTTTGTGAAGGTAACAACAGGAAGACCTCTGGATTTCGACTGCTGGACCTGTCGCTCAGCAATTTCATCCTTGCTACCGTTCAAAGTCGACAGGTGCCCTTCGGTGGTCCTTAGAGAGAGGGGGAGATTCTCAGGTCATCCAGGAGGCCCCGATCGTACGAGCTAACGGATGCAGCAGGACGGAAGCATGCCAGCGTTGAAAGATGGGGAGAAACAGGTTCAAGCTCCCGGAGTTTATAAACCTGAAGTCATCGTCCATGAAGATTTTATTATGGAAACCTACAGCTTATGTACAGAATCACTGTGCATTATCCTCAAGGAGATCACATCCTCCTCCAAAAACCTCATCTGTTGCGTGCATATTAAAATATGCATGATCGGTGTCAGGAGCGGATTGCAGCGCTGTGGTTTTGACAGCATGTCACCCAAACGCGGACGGCATGAACATGAGTGATACTTTTAGCCACTCGGGTCCCTTTACTCGGTCATGACTATATTATACTCCTCCATTAGTTTCCAATGTTTTACGAGCATTTTATTTGGGGAGAAACTTGCGTCCTCTCTTCTTTTTTGAGATTTTGAATCAAGATTCACTCTTTCTCTCTCTTGCCTGTAGAATTAGTGTTGATAAAGTGAGGACGCAGGAAATGGTCTACATGAACACTGATTTTGTTCCGGGTGTTACTTGTGTCTTTACCGCTCCCCTCCACGCTAGGCACAAAGAGACTTGGCAGAAGATCGGTTGTCATTCTGTTTAAAATCAAGAAGGATTTATTTTGAATTTCTTTGAAATTATTCTAAATTTCTTTGAAAGCAAGCTCTAGCTTCTCGGCATGGAAGTCACCGGAGACCTTCCTGCCAGCTGGGGACTCTGTGGGCTTCCCTCAACCTCCCTTGCTCCGCACCGGACTAAACAGCTTGTTTCCATGCGATTACTCACGGGCTTTATTTTTTCACTTGGTATTCTTCTTGTTAACCCATTTTTTTCTGTTTTTTTTTTTTTAAATTCCCTTCTCATCCTCAAAGACTTAGCCCAGTCTTTTGAGATCCCTTCTATTATCATTTATATGCGATGTCCCCAAAAAACTCGTGTGTGAGACAATGTAACAAAGTTTAGAGGTGAAATGATTGGTTATGGGAACTATAACCTGTTACTGGATTAATCCACTTGCATGGAATAACTGGGTGGTGGCTGCAGGCAGCTGGGATGTGACTGGAGGAGGAGGTCACTGGGCTGTGCCTTTGGGGACTATATTCTTTCCCTGGCTTCTCTTTCTCTCTCTGCTTCCTGGTGCCAGATCCTGAGAGATGTAACCTGATAGTGGATTAATCCATCTGCATGGACTAACTTGGTGATGACTGCAGGCAGATGGGGTGTGGCTGGAGGACGTGGTCACTGGGCTGTGCCTTTGGGGTTTATATTGTGTCCATGGTGAGCAGAGCTCTTTCTGCTTCCTAGTGCTAGGTTCTCAGAGCTGTAACCCAACCAGGGGATTAATCCACTTGCATGGACTAACTGGGTGGTGACTAGGCAGCTGGAGTTTGGCTGGAGGAGGAGGTGACTGAGCTGTGCCTTCGGGGACTACATCCTGTCCCTGTGTTCTCCATCTCTCTCTGCTTCCTGGTTCCAGGTCCTCAGAGGTGTAACCCAATCAGTGGATTAATCCACTTGCATGGACTAACTGGGTGGTGAGTGCAGGCAGGTGTGGTGTGGCTGGAGGAGGAGGTCCCTGTGCTCTAACTTTGGGATTTATATTGTGTCCCTGGTAAGCAGAGCTCTCTCTGCTTCCTGGTGCCAGGTCTTGAGCTGCTCTCCTCCTCCACGCCCTTCCACCATGATGTTCTGCTCACCTTGGACCCAGAGCTATGGAGTCGGCCAACCACAGACTGAGCCTCTGCAACCATGAGCCTCAAATCAACTTTCCTTCCTCTCGAATTATTCTGCTTGGGCCTTTGGTCTCCGTAGTGAGAAAGCAGACTAAAACACCTTCCTCGACTCTTCACTCTCTGGGGATGATTCCTCTTTTCTCGGGTGTCTGCGTATCACCTTGGACTTTTCTCCCCTCTCCACACTTGGCCTCCTCTTTGAAGGCTCTTCACAGGGCTGTTTTATCTACTGGGCTGTGTGAGTCAGTCTCACAAATTCATCATTTATTTCACCTGATTTTTTGCTGCGAAGTGTAGCCACAGAGAAGTAGAGCAAATGTGGGCTTGTGAGAAGGGACTGTGGACCCCACTAACAACAATCACTTTGAGTTCATTTTATTTCGACCTCAATCCTTCCTACTTAGGAACCAATACAATTGTCCTTGTCTACATAAACTTTGTGATGAAGCATAAATATTAACAATGCACCTCCTACTAAATAATGCAGTTGACAACCTACTCAACTTCTAAAATGCCAAGTAGAGATTTCCCTGGTAGGTCCCTTAGAAAATACGATTCTTTACTTATTGATATATATTCCCACGGTGAAGAGTATTTCTACGTTGACCCATTAATAATTAATATTTTTTTGTGATTTGCATTCGATTGCTTGTGCTTCAAATTAGCCGCACTTGAAGGAGACCTGTTCACACAAACGAAATTTGAATTGTAGATGCAGTGACACTTTGGGAGGGTGAGGGCATGTGATAGCTCTTCAACACTTCCAAGACGTAATTTATGTAGCGTCATGGCAAAGACAGAACGTTAATGACTTTTTAATTATTCTCAAGTTCAAAGAGTAAACGGGAGGGAGAAGAGCTTCCAGACAAACGAAAGAAAATATAGGAAACTGGTACGGATTATACCGCCATGTCCTCGTAGAAGTATCTTAGGACACGGGAATGTTGAACACTTTCCTGAATGTCCCTCCTACGCAGTACAAGATAGCCATGCTTTTCGTTCCATTCATTATGCTTTGATCTCAGATGTGGGACACCACAGCAACTTCCATAAAAATTTGAAAATTGAGAAAGAGGGACAGTGAGAGAGAGAGAGAGAGAGAGGGAGAATCAATTTTATTTAGTTTTCATGTGCCTTTTGTTGCTTGGACACTTAGTTGCAGACATGCTACTGGGGTTCGAACCCACGTCCTCGCGCATGCCAGGCGAGCACTGTGACCACTGAGCCACCGCTGCAGCCCCTATCGCTGCACATTTGAACATGCCTGCAACATAAAAATATAATTTGGCCAATATCACTTCTCAGTATTTCCCCTCCCTCCCTCTTTTCTCCCCCAGGTCCCTTGAACTTTGGATACTTGCAGAGAGCAAAGCTCATTTTATTCCACATATACGATTTTCTAACCCATTTCATTTCCCGGCAAGATGAGAAAATTAAAACCATCTTTGCACATAAGGTTGTGGGTATTTGTTTTTCTACAGCTTTTCTTCATTGTCGTTATTCTTTTTGTGTATTTCTGTCAGAATCTATTTATCATAATTCTTGAGTGTATGTGTGTGCAATGATGATGCCTATTGAAATCAGGGGTGCTTAATCCATGACCACATCTCTAGTACTTTTTATTTTTTATTTCGAGATAGGATCTCACTGAGGTGCTTAGGACCTTACTATGTTGCTGAGGCTGGCCTCAAACTTGTGATCCTCCTGCCTCAGCCTCCCCAATTACTAGAACTACAGGACTGCACCACCACACACACTTGATACTTCTTTTTAAAGTGATGCACACCTGCTAAATTATGTTAAAAACCTTGTGTTCATTTATTGTTTGGTGAGATTGTCAAAAAATATTCAAAACTAACATTCTGCCTCAAAATTGTCAGGAAGATGTTGAAAAAGGTGAAACAAGGAGGTCTAGTTTCAAGTTGGTGGATCATATATTGTGCATGACTGATCGGCCACCGCTTTATAATCGTTTGATAGTTTAATGGCAAGATGCATTGGTTTTTATTAAGTCAGCTTTGTAGCTCATTCTACCTTACAACCTTTCCTGCTTCTGTTGTACAATTATATTGCAACATTTTAAATGTGTTGCATGTTTTCTTTAGTCCTTTCTTCATTATAATCTCAATCTCCAACAAAATGCATCCTATTGAATGCAATGAAGTAGTCCCCAAAGCGTGGAAAACGCAGTAGTTCGGGAGATGTAGAATCATAATGAAATCTGTGCATTTATTTCTTCATTCATTTTTCTTCTGCACTTTTCAAGCTGCTTTCTATATTTGGAAATGATATTAGTGGTTCCGCATTTTTAACAATGGGATTGTACTTCAAATTTCTTACATTAACAAGTGCCATTTAATTAGTCGTGATAAGGGCATGCATCATTGATGGAAATTAGGATTGGAATTGATGCTTGGTTCTAAGAAAAGCACTGTTAATTCCTTAAAAAATTAATCAAGTAAAGAAAATGATAGAGAGCGATTTCTGTGAAGATTTTGGGCATTTGCAATTAAATTCCAGTTTTTAATAAACAGGGAATATGAAACACAATGAAATGGTATGCAATCTATCACTATAAGCAACTTCCCAGTAAACCTTTTCTCTTTCTAAGGGACTTTCTCCGGGTATTTCATTATGGTGATGAAAATCTACGATCACTAGTACAATTGTGTTTGATGAAGGGCAGAAAGTCAGAGGCTGAGACTATAGATAAGTATGACTGGCAGGGTCAAAAGCGGCAGGTGTACCTGCTTCATCTATTAGACCGGAGATAGATGTCCAAACCCACAAGAGAGTCAGGAAATCGCAATGTTTGCTTCCATTTTGACATCAATACGTCCTTGCTGCATCCCACAGATGAGGAAAGAGCATGGTCCTCCACCTCACTTCAGCCCCACAGCCACGGAGTCCTCCAGCCATGGACCAAAATTCTGAAGCCACCATCCCATGCACATGCAAGAGTGGTGGGGACCGGCAGAGAGAGAAATTAATTTCTCCAAAATTCCCTTACGCATCCTACAAGCATGGCCATCCCGAATCCCAGCTTAGCAATCATTATACTTTTTCTCCAACATCAGATTTTTAAGAAAATATGTACAAAGGCTGGAGCAGTGGCTCAGAGGTTACTGACGTTGCCTGGCATGCGCTAGGATGAGGGTTCAAATCCCAGCACCATGTACACAATAAAGTGTCAGAGCAAGGAAAGCCACATGAGAAACTAAATAAAACTGATTAACTTTCTTTCTCTCCCTGTCTCTTTAACAAAAAAAAGAAAATATATACATATCCTGATTATATGGTATATGTGTATGCACATACAAAAGAATATAGACGAGCATGTGCGTAATTACCTATTGTCTATTTCCTTGACAAGAATTTTAAATGTGAGTAGAGAATCACAAGGTTTTTGTTTTATGTTTTCAGTTGGTAAAATAGTACGTAGCACATAGTAGGTACTCAAAAATGTGTTGTAGAGAGAATGAATTTATAGATTTACCCATCTGGAGTCATGATGATATCAGGAATCCCAGAAGAAAATGGGATAAAGCTTTCTATCGTGAGCGCCAGGGTTTGATCGTAAGATGTATGTGCCACTGTGTCCTGAATGATTTTGGTTTCCCCAGACCCAGAAGCTGAAATCCTGACCCTCAGGGATGTTGTTAGCACGTGGGGCTCTGGGAGGTGCTGAGGTCTTGAGGGTGCAGCCCTATGAACGGGATGAGCATCCTCATAAAAGAGACCCAGAGAGCTCCCTGCGCCTTCCACCATGGGAGGACCCAGCAAGATGGCGCCATGTATGAACCAGGACGTGGGACTCACCAGACACCAAGTTTGCTGGTCCTTGACCTTGGACTTCAAGCCTTGGCCAGTGAGATACAGGTGTGCTTATTCACCCCCGATTTCTGTATTTTGTTGAAGTCTTCTATATTTGTTTTTTGGTGCTGTTATCGTTCCATGGGAGGAAAACAACTTAGAGGACCAAGCATTTAGTTGACCTCAGGGTGTCCAATCGCAGTCTACTGATCCTGAAGTGGGGAAGGAAGTCATGGCAAAGGGAAGCTGTGTAGCTCACGACAGCTGGGATGCAGAGAAATAGGAAGGGACCAGGGACATGCTGTAGTCCCCAAAGTCCTGCCTTCAAGGACTCAACCCCTACAAACAGGCTGCACCCTAGTTTCTGCCACCTTCCAGCGTGCATTCAGCTATGAATCCATCTATGTGTTAACCCACTGATGAGGTCAGAGTGCTCATGATCTAATCACTTTCAAAGATTCCCACTTCAGAGCCCTGCTGCAATGGGGACCAAGCCTTGAACACCTGAGTCTTTGGGGATATTGCTTGTCCAACCCTAGCACCATCTGGGTGGACTACGATGGACGTTATTCTGCATTCTTCTGCACTTTCTCCCAGCAAAACTAACTCCGTGCAGTAGTTGTAGTCACGCAGTGTCATGCAC
The DNA here is from genome assembly GCA_004027875.1 of Aplodontia rufa. Classification (NCBI taxonomy): domain Eukaryota; kingdom Metazoa; phylum Chordata; class Mammalia; order Rodentia; family Aplodontiidae; genus Aplodontia; species Aplodontia rufa. The sequence continues at coordinate 21,711 of PVKS010018541.1, read as the reverse complement.
CGATCTTGTAAGTCCTCCATTCTTCCACACCTGTTTTCCTGACTCTTTTCAAAATCCGTCGAATCAGTGCTGCTTGAATAATGATCAAAGATGTGCAATGCATACTGCACATCTATAAAATTTTGGGTGTAAAGATTATGAGCATAATTTTTTAGACTTGTTTCTGATCCAGGCAGAGGAGGAAAGTTAACTTTTTTTGTTTGCACTACTATTATTTAGAGTCATTCAATGAAATGGGTTCATCTCTTTAAGCTACCAGTTTGCAAAAAGGTCATAATCAATCCATTCATCATGGCTGTTGGACAACTATAAGAGGAAAGCAAAACCTTCTTAAATTGATTACAACAAAATTGATTGTAAATAAGAAAAGATAACATTGAATATTCAATGTGCAAGATCACTTTTAATCTTATAAAAGCGAATTTTAGAGTACTATTAATCATTGATCCTGTATGCTCAGAGACGTATGGAATTTAGGAAAAGAAATTCAGAGATGAACAAATGTCATAACCATCTTGACTGAAAAGAGACTGGGAGCTGGAGAAACATTTCCAAAGCTGCCATGTCTTGGAAACAAAAGTGTTCCAAGGGGGTGAAATTGAAAAATGTTGTTTACAAGTGTTTTTTGCTTGGCGCTCCCAAGTATATTCTAGTTTTGCAAAATGAGAAACATTAGGCAGGAGTCTTCAGAAACGCCCAGTGGACGCCCTCATGAGGGAGCCTTGGTTTCTTCAACCAAGTCCAGCGTGAGCTCAGGCACCGGGAACTGCTCCGTGTCAATGAGTTCCTAACATTAAATCTTTCCAGCGGCTCCTTCCTTTGGTTCATGTTTGCAGAGAGGGATAACAGGCAGCAACCGGGCACAGCGGCACACGTCTGTAATGCCGGATACTGCGGTGGCTGAGGCAGCAGAATCACAAGTTCTAAACCAACCTGGGCAATTGAGTGAGAACTAATCTCAAAATTAAAAAAAAAATTTAAAGAAAGAGAGGGACAGTGAGAAGAAAAGAAAAAGAGAAAATCAGCTTTATTTCGTTTTTCGTGTGGCTTTTATTGCCCCAATGAACGTGCAATGCGGCGTTCCCAGCACACTTCATTGTGAATGTGGTGCTGGGGTTTGAACCCACGTCCTTGTGCATTCCACACAAAATGGCTGGGATTGGAGTTCAGTGGTAGAGCATCCCTGTGTTCAATGACTAGCACTTCCAAAATTAATCAGTCAATCAAACAGCACCCAAGGAGTTTTACAAAAGTTAATGCATCTTAAACAGAAGGATCATGGACATTAATTAAATAGGAATACACACAGCAGTCCCCACCCATCTGCAAAGCATTTGCATTAATCTACGGGAAGAGGGAGGTACGGAACGACAGACGTAAGCAGACAGCCGTCCACATCTCCGTACCCCTGGACAACTGAAATAACCCGGGTAGCTTTCTTCTTCTTTCCACGTGTGCATTTTCTGTTGTTGCGAAGAGACCTGCTTGGCAGCCACAGCACCATTGCCCCGCTTACACGACAAACCTGCAAAATAAGCTTTCGGGTCTGTGCTCCTTTGAGGATCTGTGCTTCTGCACGTAAACTCGCAAGCCATCAGTCGGGAACACCACATTGCATGTTGAGTACCCAACGCACCGGGCACGATGAGGACCTTCAGGATCATCCACGCCTGCAGGATTAGCGGGGAAATCTAATTTGCATTGTGTGGTCACCGTCTCTTGATCCAAGCCAAGTGATTCCATTCGAACACCAACCTTTTCATCTCAAATGCTAACATTTGGCATGGGAAAAGTGACTATATTTGAACACCAACATTTTCATCTTGAAATGTCACCATTCAGAATGTAGCAAAACCAAAGTTTTGCTTGATTTGATTTTAGTTTGCTAGGGTTCCCTTTTGAATTTTTTTGCTTTTCCCTTTCTGTTTCAGTAACAATACTGAGATTACACGGTGCACCAAACCCATAATAGCTACTATACCTTGAAACACTTTGGTGCTGCACTTTAAATAGAGGATTCTGTGACACTGAACTTGACGGTCAAGACCGAGTTTATTTTTGGGGGAACAGATCCTGTAAGCTGTGGTAAGGCTAGGGATGAGCAGTCCCTGCATTTTGCTGGAGTCTCCCTTACACCGTGACTGTAGGGACCAGAGCATGGCATGCACCCACCTTCCCAAAATAAACCATAGGAGGGAGCAACGTCCTTTATTTAGACACATTTGCACCAGGGCATAAGTAGTAGCAGTCTCCATGGTCTGTAGCCGCCCATCGTTCACCCTGTGAGTTCTGTACAACCAACCCGGAAGTGGAGACCAGGGCCTCGCACAGTAGGGCAAACACAGTCTACAACTATTCATTGTGTTTTAAAATAATCAAAAGAGCATTCACTCACCTTTCTTTGACACTCCAGCGGTGACTTCCCAGGCCAGGGCAAGACTTGTAACTTTATGCTGACATCAGAAGACGGCCGCAGACACGTGTGTGCTAACAGGGATGAGCGGATTCTCGGGGCCAACCACTCGAGCAGGAGGGAAAGCCTGGTTCTGTTCAAGCATTCACATTTCAGAGTCCTTAGAAATGCTCATTGACTAGCTTATTCTGACCAAATGGTCTTTGGGGAGAGGAATTAGGGTGGCAGGTTATACTCATTGACGTTGGTGATAAGTTTTCAGCCAATACTTACCTACTTAAAATTCAGAGGATGGGGAGATGCAGAAGTGACTTGCCTAGCGTGCATGAGGGTGTGCGTTGAACCCCAGCACCACATACATAATGAAGTGTCAGAGCAATGAAAGCCACATGAAAAACTAAATAAAATTGATTCTCTCTCTCTCTTCCTCTCTCTTACTGTCCCACTCTCTCTAAAAATAAAAAATAAAATCCAGAGGGTAAAGACAGTCATACACCCTTCAAAAAAATTCTGAACCCTAGAATCTCCATCTACCTGCCAATCTTCCCCCACCCTCAAGTACTGGGAATTAAAACCAGGGTCTCCTGTATGCTAGGCAAGTGCTCTACCACTGAGCTTCCTCCCCAGTCCTTTTTACTTTTTATTGTGACACAAGGTGTGGCTTAGTTGCTCAACCTGGCCTCAAACTTACCATCCTCTAGCCTCAGCCTCCTGAATGTCTTGCATTATATGTATATGTCTCTGCTCCTAGCTTTACAAATCCCATTTGGAAAGATCTTTTCTTGGGAGACTACGAAAGATCCCCAAGTCATGGTTCTGAAGTAGGTGAATGGTTCTGTGGTTAATAGATGGGTTTATTAGTCATCTTTGCCTTACTGGGATAAAACACCCAAGAATAACGGCTGAGAGGAGGAGAGATATATTTTGGCTCACAGTCTCATGGGTGTGCTCCATGGTCAACTGGATTCATTGATTTTAGGACTCGTAGTGAAACCAAAACCAAAATGGCAGAAGGGTTGGTGGACCACACCTGTTCACCACATGGCCACCAGGGAGCAGGATGGACCAGGCACCAGGGACAGTCCCCAGGGACATGACCCCAGGAACGTTCTTTCTCCAAGTAGGTCGCCCCTCCTACAGTTTCCTCCAGCTCAAAATGGTCCATCCATTCATCTTTCAATGAGTGGGTTAATCCATTGATGAGACCAGACTCCTCGGGATCCAGTTCTTTCCGAAAGCCCCGCGTCTCAGCACCCCTGAATCGGGGATCAAGTCTTCAACACATAGCCTTTGCAAAATATTTCAGATCCAAAGTGTAATAATAGGTCAAGGTCTTTGGAAAGGCATATGAATCTTATTTTCCTTCCTTGCCTCTTTCTCTCTCTCTGTTTCTTTCTTTCTTGCAATAGGGACCTATAAAAACATCTTAACAAACACTCCTAAGATCACTAGCAATTTGGAAGAAATGGCACTCAGACCTGAGAATCCACAAGCAAATTATAGAAATGTCATCTTTTCGGAGTGAAGCTATTTTGACATGTTAAATGCCAATAATTTTAAACATCCGTCACTTTGGAGACTGTTGTGATGACTTGGGTAGGTAAAATTGGGATCTTGACCACTGGGAAAAATGAAAAGATGGGTTTGACAGAGACAGAGACAGCATGTTTCTCAGCAGGAAATAGAAGAAAAATGTGAATTTATGCAGAGAATATAGCCCGAGAGGTGTTTTATTTTTAATCCGCAAGGGGAGAACTGAAAAAACTTTCGATCACTCTATTTATAGGTACAATTATAAATGCAGTCAAATTTTTTCAATTTTAAGAAACCTCGTTGATAAAAATTAACAACAACTATAATAGAAATAAACTCAAGCTCCCTAGTTGGGGGCAGGATGAAACCCTTTCCCCAGGACACCCAGAAATGAACAATAGAAGACTGCTGCTATTTTTATCTACTCTTTTTAAGCGAGCTGTAGATTTCACAATCCACTTTTGCTCCTGTCCCTGCTTGGTGACAATAAAGGCAACTGACACCAGGTATTGTGCAACCCTGTGTTATTCCAATCTAATTTAAAATTAAAATAATAGTAATTAGAAAAGGAAAAAAAGAAATGAGGTATAAGATCCGTTGGAATTGTTTGGTCTGGACAATGAACCTGGCTTTCCTTTTCAACAAGTCTGATTTTGCACAAAGAAAATCATTTGCTTCTTTGAATAGAAATAATAGTTCCAATTGCTTGAGTTATTTGCATTATACTTCCAAAAACTTTTTTTTAAAAAACCAAAAATTTGTTCATGCAAGTTAAAATCTTCCTTAACCTAAGAGGGAGGGAGAGGGAGAAATTTTTTGATTATTTTAAAGATCAGTGTGATCCCCGAGCAGGGGGGGTGTTACGGACGTTTTGCCTTCATTGACCTCCACAGCGTTGGTAGCTAACAGGCCGGGTACACCCAGAAGCCATGCTTTTTTATCTTTGTCATATCCTAGAGTCTTCCTTTTTCTCTGGTCTCTATCCACTTCAGGGTCTTCTTCCTACTAGGATGGCGATAGGGTAATATTATTAATGACTACTTGAATAAGTACTGTGCTCCTTCTGGGCCACCAAGCCTTCTGTCTGATGGGATCTTCCAACCTTCAAATTGCTCAGCTTTAATAGGATCCCTAGCTCACAATTTTAGAGGTCTCTGTCCAACGGTTGGCCAACTCCATGGCTTTGGGTCTGAGATGAGGCAGAACATCATGGCGGAAGGGAAGGGTGGAGGGAAGTTGCTCAGTTCATGACCACCCGGAAGCAGAGGGGACAGGGGACAGTACCTAAGGCCATGTTGCTACTGCACTTCCTCCAGCAGTATCCCACCTGCCTATGGTTACCACCCAGTTGTTCATCTGAATCATGAATCCATCAAATGGATTCATCCACTGAAGAAGTTAGAGTCACCATTTCCCTCAGAGCCACACCTCTGATCCTTGCCTCATCGGGGACCATGATTTGTGTGCTTGTGGGGGGACATTCCAGATTCAAACCATAACAGGGACACTTCTTATCTGGATTCAAACTATGGCAAGAGATGGAATAAGGTGGAGGAATTAGAAGGGTGTGGTGATGAGGGTGTTCCCAAGAAGTAAGACCAAAACGCTTCGCGACGCAGGGAGAAAGGGCCCAGACACCTTGCCGAGAGGTCAGCATGTGCACTGTTAGCAACCGGCAGCTGTCTTGTGTTGATTCTACGTGGTCAACCTGTGCTCAGAGTCCTTATCCGCTGCTTTACGTGACTAATATGAGCACACCGTGACCTCCAACTCACTTTAAGGCAAAATTGCTCGCAAGCACTCGAATGACCATTTCCTGCTGCACGATTTGTCCCTTTTTTCTTTGGTCTATTTAATGAGCTATACCGCCTTCAAAGCCTTAGCAGTTGGTTTTCTAAGCATCCCATGCCCTCTCTCCTCCTTGATTTCCAAACAGGAGAATACTAGGGGGCTGGAGTGGTGGCCTTGCCACAGAGCACTTGCCTCGCGTGCACGAGGACCCAGGTTCAATCCCCGGCATCACGTACGCAACTGAGTGCAGGTAAAACAAACAACCAAATTAACTCTCTAGAAAGAAACCAGAAAGAAACACGGCACCACGCAAGCAATTTCAATCAACTTCCAATAAAGGTGGTGCACTCCAGCATTCGGAGCAAAGTGCCGGAGCACCGGAATTCATAAGACCCAGCAGGTCGCTCTCCCTGGATATATATATAATTACCCCAATCGTGCAATCTGTGAAGTCAAGTTTCAGTTACAACCGGTCAGCATGGGCCGAAAGTCTAATGTCATCCTTCTGTTAGTCAAAAGCCCAGAAGTTGGCCTGGGTAGGACTCCCTGGAAATCTCTGTGGGACCCCAGTAAAACTGGAGTGCAGGGGGTACCCTGTCCCTCTCATGTCTGAGAGGACCCACTCTCTCTTGGGTTTCCTCTTTCCTTTTTCCTATCTCTTCAATAAACTCACACCTGTCACTCTGAATGACACCTCTGAAATATTTCTGGGATGCTTGGAAGAATCGGGAATGAACGGAGGTGGACGGGTGGGTGGGTTGTGCTGCCTCAGTTTCCCCAAAGGCCCCAGCCCTGTAATAATGCATGCATCTTGCTTTGTGTTATGGACTTTCCAAATCCTCTCTTGTAGCTAATTTGAAATGTAGAAGCCAATGTCAACCACAGCTACCCTACTGGGCGAATGGAACATCAGAATTTGTTCCTCCTGTTCAGCTGCGCCCTGGCGCTTGTGAACCCTCAAGTGACTTTGGAGGGCCGTGCCTGCGATGAGAAAGGCTGATTCCTAGATTGCGGGAGGACACTCAGAGCTCTCCTGTAGGCAGCAAGGTCAAGCACCGTGCACCTGTGATTGCTGGTTTGCCTTCTTGCTCGGGGTCTAAGCTTTCACCTGGGACTCATGGTTAAATAGACCGCACCTGAGTGAAAGAGGCTCGAGGGTGTCCACGTGGTGCCTAGGCACGGAAGGAAAGGACTCAAGTGCTGCTGTCTGTGGGGCATCAGCAGCCCCATTCGTAGGAAGGATGGAACAAAACCAGCCTGTTCATATAGAGCCCTAAAATGCACCCTGAAATCCCCTGGGGTAATTATGCAAACCATCCATGACTGACCACAAACACCGGCTCCCACCCACACTCTCTATTGATGGTTGCTGGTGGACTTTGCATCTGAATACTAGAGGGTGAGTTCATTTTCTTTTCTTTTAAATATCTACGTTTGTTCCTGTGCTTTCTCCCTCTTGGCCCTTTCAAATTAATTGCTTTGCATATCGTATAATCTGACATCACAGAATAAATCACTCAGAGACCAATTGCCTGGCTACTCAGGAAATGAGCGGGGCTGTCTCACTGAGCCGGTGCCCGTCTTTTGCAAATCTATTAGGAAGCGTTGAGGCTTGGTTTATATTTTATTCATTGCTAAGACTGGTTGTTTAAATGTCTTCGCCGGCAAGAATGAGGGTTCTTTGGGAGGTATAAATAGTGCCGCTACCAGGAGCCTGGGTCAGGATGGTCGGCAATGCCTCTCCTTGAAGCGAACGGAAGTTTGGCATGAGAGGTAGCTTTAGAGCATCCCAATTCCTCCAGAGCAGTTAAAATCGAATGCAGGAACCACTATCGTCCCTGTGGGTTGCAGGCTGAATTGTGTGTCTCCAAATCGCTGCGTTGAAGTCCCACTCCCCAGGACCTCTGCAGGTGATTGCATTTGGAGACGCGTCTATCAAGAGGTGATGCGTTCAGGTGAGGTCCTCAGGGTAGCTGTGACCCAACAGGACAGGGGCCCTATAAGAGAAGGAGGTGAGGACACAGATACACAGAGGGGTGACTCTGTGAGGACACAGGGAGAAGCTGGTGTCTGCCCAGAGCTTTGTCCCTGTCCCCAAAACCAATTCAATAACAAAGGCAAAGGAGCAGGTTAGTGTGGGGGGATTCCTGTTGCTTTCCTAGCACAGGAGAAACGCAGGGCACTCCGGGCCCAGAGGCTGCGATTCTGCCCTCGGGGGGGAACAGTGGGTTTTTGAAAGGTGACTCAAAGGGTCCTTTCCAGGCGTGCCCTGACGGAGCTCACAACTCACTTGCTGAATCTGGGACACAGCCATTTCTTAGATCTTCCGTCCACATCCTCTAGGGCTGAATTCCTTCATTCCTGTGGGTGTGTACCCAAGGACAGCACCTGGGCTTTGGATAGGAAAGAACGGTCACCCTGTCCCCAACCCCCAGCTTAGGGAGGGGCAGAGTGAGAAGAAAGAAAGACCAGGGTGTCTGAGAACAAGTTGAAAGAGGGAAGGGACCAGTCCTGCCCCTCTCGGCCTCCGGACCCCCAGGACTGACACACAGGAGGTGCCTGTTGCTTAAACCCCCAGCCTCACTTCGGAAGGACATGCTGTGGAGATGGGGTGGGGTGCGTGCGTTCGGGCCCAGGTGTCTTGCAAAGGTAAACTGGAGACTGAGCACCCGCCTGCCCCTGAGGAGAGGTGACCTGCGTGTTGATCAGAGAGGACAGTCGCTCACTGAGACAGGCACAGCAATGCACTCAGAGATGCCCACACCCTGATTCCCAGAACCCGTGCAGCTCTTCTCCTTCCATAGCCAACAGCACCCCATGCATGCAGTTGAAGGGACAGCTGGGAAATCGGCCAGCTTATTTCAACGGTGGACCCTCAGCACCTGATTGCTTTTGCATCTAAGGGGAGGGCGCAGGAAGGTAAGGAGAGGCGGCGTGTGTCCTTGATGGTTCTGAGAGGGACCTGGGGACGTGCAAGGACTCGGCTGCTCACACCCGGAGAGACATCAAGGTGCTGGGTGCTAGCACCTGCAGGAGCCAGAGTGTGCTAACCACGTTCCTGAGTCACAAAGTGGAGGCGCAGGTCAGCGGCTGCCGATGTTGCCTTCCAATCTGAAGCTGTGGGTATGCGCAGTGGGCTTGGAGCCTGCAGAATGGAAGGCGCACGCGTGGATGTCCTTATCAGCTGCCAAATTGGCAGAAATTTGTGATAGCAGCGATAACAACTCATACATGTACAGCTTACGACACTGTAGGGTGTCTGACCTCAGGAGATTTGGACACTGACCACGCAAAAGCTGTTCATTCTCTGTGAATGCTTGCCCGGGAAGGGCAGGCCGCACCTGCTGCCGTTTTGGAGGAGCGATGCTGAAATCAGACACTGGGGACCGTTTGACGTTTATGGAACTGCCACAAAGTCCCCTTTGTCATGCACACCTCAGAGTCCCTTACTCTGCCTCCTCAGCTGCTGGCCTCTACTGTCCCCTGAGTCCTAAAGGTGCGTCTTCCCTACTTTGGTAGATTCCTTGAATCCTTGAATTCTCCTTGACACCTGTTCCTGCGGACTTGAGGACATGCTAATAAAGCAGTCCTCCGTTTCTCTAATCTGCATTATCGCATCCCCAGTACATCCTTTTTCTTTATTTTTTTTCAGGGGAGAAGGCTATCAGGGATTAACAGGGACGCTTAACCACTGAGCAACATCGCCAGTCCTTTTTAATTTTATTTTGAGACAGAGTCTTCCTAAGTTGCTTATGACCTCACTAAGTGGATGAGGTTGGCCTCAAACTTGCGATCCTCCTACCTCAGCCTCCTGAGCCGCTGGAATGACAGGAATAGGCCACTGAGCCCTACCAGAGTCTTTATGATTCAGTTTGCACCTTGACCTTGATTTTAGCAGCCAGCATATTCTTACTGGCTGTTTTTATCCAATGCAAAAGTGTATTGCCTTGGATTTGTCTGAACTTCATTTTTCTCCCACATTGGAATTGTACATCAGGATGGGATTTGTTGATACATATTCATACACGTACACACTATAATCTGAAATTCATTTCTATTTCCGCTGTTCACTGCTATGCTAAAGAGGATACTTGCCTATTAGCTAGTTTATCAAGCTTTTTGACTAAAGAGAGATCAAGGAAAAATATTGTCTTGATCTAGACTTTGAAGAGAGAACCTATTACTAAATACACTAGAATCCATCCCTGATTGATACCACAATAAACCAAATTGACTTCTGTTTAAGGAGTAACTCAGACATAATTTATGTAGGTAGATTTGGGATTGACGGATCAAGCAAAATCTCACTTTCATGCATTGAAATATTCATTGGACCTGCAAATTATCCCATGGTTTTAAATATTGCGAAGTGCTTGCTGATTCTTCTATTGCTGTGTTAATATTTCATTTTTATAGCAACATATTGGTGTTGCTTGAATCTTCACATTTTATAAAAACAGTTGCCAAGAGTCACTAAGTTCTGCTGACCATGAACACAGTCGAGTTGTGACGGATTCATGTTGTGTATTTTCAAATACATAGAACACAGTTTGTTGAAAACCACACGCATGTGTTCCATAAAGACTCAGGGACCCAGGCTGGGTGGTGCAGACCTATAATCCCAGTGGCTCAGGAGGCTGAGGCAGGAGGATCACAAGTTCCAGGCCAGCCTCAGCCACTTAGTGAGGCCCGAGCAACTTAATAAGACCATGTCTCAAAATAAGAAATAAAAAAGGGCTGAGGATGTGGCTCAGTGGTTAAGAGCACCCTGGGGTTCAATCGCCAATACCAAAAAGAAAAAAAAAAGACAGAAAATTGAGTGACGTTTGAGTGTTCAGTGATAGAAGGCAGATTTATCAGGGAAACATAAAGGATACCGTACTCACAAATACAAATAAAAGAATATTCATTGGTGGACATGTGTTGTTAAGGAAGTAGAAATCCCAGTTTATGGATTGGAGAAGATAATGGCTGGTAATGGAAGAAATCGTACTGAGCAAAGTTAGGCAAACCCACAGAGTCAAGGGTTGAATCTTTTCCGTCATTTGTGGAGGCTGGAGCTCAACCCAGGCTTGGGTGAAAGGTTGTCAAACTCATGCATTGGACCCAGCAAAGGCGTCAATCTAGGGCAACCATACATACGTATGAAATGCAGAAAACTCAAAAGAAAGGTGAGCCGGAATAGGCCCTTGAGAAACAGACTATCTACATAGCCAAAGAATATTTGGAGAGCTTCCCAAAGTCGTTACACATCAGGCGAATGCAAATTGAAGCCGCAGCGCCAGACCGTGGCTCCACCTTTGCCGAGAAGAAGACAGACATCCAGTGCTGCTGAGGGGAAATCTGCAGACGCTGAGTGGGAGCATCGATGGGTTGGTTTGGAATATTACTTGGCAGTGTTCACTGCAGTAGAATCTATGCATATCCTACCAGCCAGCAAAGCCGTTCTTGGAAATGCACACACTTGCTCGATTCAGACATGGAAGACGATGCATCGGCAGGGGTATTTATATTCAACTCAAAGAGGACAAGACCCACATGGTCCTGAGCCACAGAGTGAAGAGGGAGCGCGGGCAACGTCTCGACACAGGTATGGAGGGAGCAGTTGAATCTCATCCCTCATTGGGTCTCCACTTGCTTTTGCTCGTGATAATAGGTGCGCATTCCCTTAGCAAATCAGGCCCCACGCCACGCCACGGTGGCCTGCCTTTCTATATTTTCACTGATAGATTTCCCTATGCAAACTCTGAGCCCAGCACAGAAGAGATACCCGTTGAACGTCCTCTCTGTGTATCCGTGGGGGAGAAAAGAGTTAAAACAAGGATGCAGGCTATGAAATCACTGCCTGCTATGGCCCCTGTCCTTTGAGGTTTACGCAAAAGGTCATTGAAAAACTTTGAAAGGAGATTTAATTATAAGAGAGAATAGGGTTATGTTTTGTCTTCAATTGATTAATTGGATTTGGGTTGTTGGAGAAGATGAATGGATTTGGAGCAGGAGAACTGAAGGTCTCTCTTCCGCATGTGAAGAGGTATTTTTTCTCAGAGGAAGACCTTGGCCATTGTCCTTGACCTCTCTTATTGTCTGCAAGAGGACTCGTGGAGGACACGCATCTCTGGAGATCTCTGTCACCCTCCACATTCTGCGAAGAAAACAATCCCTCTCAAGAGCAGGGGTGATGCTGACTAATGATTATTCGCTAATGATTCTGTAGTAATTAAGCAAACCCTGGACTGTTTCCTTTGGAACTGTGGAACTCGTAGACTGCAAAAAAAGGCACCATTTTAAAAAAAAGACATCTTTGCATGAAATCTTTGTGCTTAATGTGAAACTAATGCTGCAAGAATCGAAAATGAGAATTTGTATCTCGTAACTTTGTCCCGAAACTTCTCAATGTCCACACCTGTAGAATCAACTCTCTCTGTCTCTGATACACTAAATGAAGGGTTCTTTCCCACTGTTGAAAATGCATTTCAAGAGCTCCCATGAAGAGGGGAAATGTTTACGTCTTTCACATATGTCTGAGTTGATTTTTTCTTTGTGTGCATTTTCTACTCAGAAGGATCAACGATGGATATGGCTGGAAAATGTTCTTTTATAGCATTAAAAATGATCCTGCTGATTGAAGATGCAAATCTGCGGTGACTCGGTTATCTTTTCTTGGGTGAGATCTATGCCTGAGCTCCAACATGAAGAGGAAGATGCTTCTCTGTTCTCTTTCTCTGCTCTGGGTAGAAAGCAGACCTAAGTTCAGAGTGGACCACAGTAAGCAGAATCCTGGAACCCAGGGTTCTGGCCTTGGCATGCAACCCTGGGCAAACAGCTGCATCCTTGTGACCCTTCTGACGGAGCGGGTTCATCTGCACAAAGGAGGCATGAGCTCATTACTGAGGGTCAACTGCTGCTGCTATTGAAGCGTACAGCTGCTTTTTCCTTCTGGGTCACATCTAAGCCAGAGGACGCAAGGGACCTCTGTGCACCCACCTCTACCAACAGCAATAAGGGGCAAGAATCCAAGTAGCCCCAGTCCAGCTTCAGGACCTCACTTCGGCCTCATAAAGAGTCGTCAGTCCTTTCTCCTGCACTACCAAGCTATTTTTTGTCCCAACTTGGGAGCCGAAGCTTGTCGCGTGTGCTTGCGGCATAGGCTGACCTCAGTATTGACCTCTAAAGTGAATTTGGGGTGCGTGCATGGGGATCCATTCCACCTTCGTGGCATGACTGCAACAGCCCTCAGTGATAGCATGGAAAAGCCCAATATGGTTTTACACTGCAAACGAAAATTTAGATCTTCAAGTCTAAGAATGCACTTACCAGCGATATTTGCATGACTTGGGTCTTGTATATCCTTTGCAGCGGTGATGTATTTTATTTACAGTCTTTCTTTCTTGTGCATCTAATATTGTTGTATGTCCGTGGCCCACAGTGGTGTAGTCCGCCCTGGAACTCCACAGCATTTTGCTTGCTGCTTTCCTGAAGAACGTATTTCACGACTCCTTGTGTGGGTACAGAGCCCAGCTTTGCAGCTAAGGACGGTAAGATCAAGGCGCGGCTCAAATGCACGGTCCCTCACCGAGTCTGTTTTGAGCATCCTCTGCAATCAGGTGATACACGAGGCTCTCCTTGGTGCAGGCTGCCTTCCTGGCCCTCTGCACACGCCAGCACCCGAGATGCACACTTTATTCATGACTGTTGGCAAAGCACAGAATAACTCCAGATTATGGCACAACCCAGCCTCGTGTGAAATCAGTGGCCCAGCTCGCTCTTAATGCAGGAGTTTCGCACGCTCTGCAACGTGTGATGGTGCAGCTCATGGTATTTCGCCATGCACAGCGCTGTGCGTTTCTCTGGAAACCTTGAGCTTTTCATTTCATCGTGTTCCCTGGTGCGGCGCAATGTGAGAATGTCTGTCGCTGATAGGTTGTGGAAGCTCGTTGCACCAGCTCGGGAGAAACGACCCACTTCCAGGCAGCGTGCTGTGTGGCTGCGTCGTGCATGGTCCTGGTCATGAGCAGAAGCTGCTTTGCAAAGGCAGGGAGGCCCACCGTCAGCACCCGCAGGACTGGAGTGCGGAGGACCCCGAGGTGGACTTTGAACACCACCCTCGAGGGACTCTTCTTCAGGGAAGCTCAGAAGTACTCACGGTGTGTACGAGGTCGACCTTGACCGCCATGCGTGCAGCTTGCCTCAGCCACAACCCAGGGACCAAGATTTTTTTTTTTTTTTGCATTTTTTTTAAAGAAGATCGTCAGATGAATTAATGTGTAATGGACTTCACGGCGACCTCTGCAAATCGGTAGCTGCTGAGAAGGATCTACAAAGCATCCGTGATAGAGTTAATGGGGAACGGGGACGCAGGGAATTCGTGCTCCAAGAGGTGCACCGGGCTGTGCGGAATGTGCTTGTGCATGTCTGTCTCAAACTGAGAAAATAGAAGCTGCGTGCCATGGCAGAGGAGTGAACTAACGGCTGTTATTTTGCTCAAGACGCAGCTTCAGAGAGTGTGAAAAATTCCAATGACAACATCAGCACATTGAGCCAACCGTTAGACCCTTTGGGAGCTCTCTAGGTGAGCAGAATATGCCGCTATAAAATAGGACTTTAGGATATCAGAATGGACCACCCCAAAAATGACGGTGGAAGGTCAGAGGATGCAATCCCAAAAGTTTGTTGTCTAGCAATAAGACCCACGTACGACTGCGTGGAATAACAATATGCCAGCCCACCGTCGTTTATAGGAAACCAAATTATTCCATCCCAAAAAGTGTCCCTTTGGAACGACGATTATTCAGAGGTGATTATATTGAGCCATGGCATGTCCAGAAGAAGCTCTGAAAGAAGTTTCTTTCATGTAAGGGAAGTTTACTGTTATAAAGGAAATCTGTATTGGTAAGCAAGGTGTCTTCCTTTGTACCTATGCCCTTAAACAAAGTAGTCTTAGCACTTAGTTAATTCCTTGTAAAAGCTGGATGCTGTGGAGCATGCGTATTATCCCAGCAGCTTTGGAGGCTAAGGCAGGAGGATCCCAAGTTAGAGGTCAGCCTCAGCAACTTGCATGGTGCTAAGTAACTTGATGTGAACCTGTCTTAAAATAAAAAGCAAAACTAGTCTGCGGATGGATGTGGGTTCAATCTCTGATACCCACTCCCAAAATAATGGGAGATATAGGATAGCCACTACCAGCAATGGTATGGAGCTTTTCAAAAATTAAAATCACATCTACGCTGTGGTCCCCTACTCAGTACACATGTAAATGAAAGGAGATGAGCATGTGCAAGAGGCTGCGCAGAGTAGGTCAGAAAGGGTATGTAGAGAGATTGGGAATGGATATGCACTCTCAGGCCGCGTGGAGGAAATTCCGATGCACTCATACATAATTTGCAACAGAATTCTATGTATTCCAAACTCACTTCCTCACCGTGATGAAGCAACAGATCTTAAGGATAATGGACAAGCTAAAAAAAAATCCCAATTTGATCATCGTGCATCGTACACTTGTACGGAAGCATCACAGTGCACCTCATAGATCTGTACAACCACTAGGAGGCCACTAAAAATTTAAAAAATGCAAGAAGACGCATCCCTCTGCTTCTCTTGGACTTCTTGGACCACGTGTATTAGCAAACGTCTACGTTCTTTGAATGGTAAGTCCTTTGAAATATCTGTAAGTTCTTTGAACAGCTAACGACGTCTTTTCCCAGCTTGAGGGGGGCTGTCTTCCTGCAGACCTGGGGGCATCGCTTTGAAGCACAATCATCAAGGCAGGTGCATCCTCGCCGGCAAGGAGGCAGCCTTCAGGGCTGGGCTTGCACTTGCTCAATCTCCCGCGTTAGAGATGACTTTAATTTTCCTTCCTCTAAAGTGAATTAACTAACGTTGGTTTCTTCTGCATTTACGATGCACGTCTGGCGGTGGTGTGTCACAAATAATGTCATCAGGTCCTCTTACCTGTGGCCCCTTATTGTCTCAAGAACGTATATGGGATGGGTTGTGTCTGCTTGGGTTGGCAATTGCTCTTCCTAATTTCTCACTACATTTGCCGCAGTAAACTTTCTGTTCTTTCTAAACGCTTATGCATTCATAAAAATACGTCTTGCCGATTTTATTCTTTAATTAAATGTCCCCAATGGCACGCACAGCAGATTCTTTGTGCTTCGGAAGCAGAGGCCCAAACATTTTAATGGGGTGTTCTGGTAGCTGGATTTCCTTCCCCGCTCTTCTCTACAGCCTGAAGCCAAAGAGAACTAACTACCAGTTCCTAGCTTTGCAACTGAGACCCTTCCTCTGAGCATCTGGGGAATGGTCACGCAGGTCCCGATTCTACACTGCTGATCTCCTTTCTACTTCTGCAAAATCTCCTTTCTACTCTGTTTTTCTCTCTAACTTCCACCTGGAAGAGGTGGTCCTTCACTTTCTGAATCTGGTTCAATTGACTTAGCATGGTGTTGTCCAATTCCATCCATTTGCTAGCAAATGTTGGGGACATGATACTTTGTTAGAAGGACTGTAAATCACCGCAGTCACTTTGGAAGGCAGTATACAGATTCCTCAAAAGACTAGGCGTGGATCCACCATATGGTCTAGCTATCCCCCCTCCTTGGTATCTATCCAAAAGATCTAAAATCACCATACTATAGGGATTCATGCACTTCAACGCTTGCAGCACCACAACTCACCATAGCCAAGTTAGGGAACCAGCCCATCAATACACAAAAGCAATTTTTAAAAATGTGGTTTGTATGCACAATGGAATACTACTTAGCCACGAAGAAAAAAAATTATGGTATTTTCTGATAGAGACTTTCTTTTTTAACTGAACTATCCCCCTGTCCAATCTACCCTTTGAGGGGGTTTCTGCCTGGTTTTCTCCTATGCAAAGTACACAACAGAGAGTTAGCAAAATTTCTTCCTTGAGGGTGGGCTCTGCAGATGTGTTGGCTAGGGATATGCTTGTCTCCTGCAGGAAGCTTTGAGGCAATGATACAGGCTAGGGATATGCTTGTCTCCTGCAGTAAGCTCCCCATTAATGCATTGCATCCCGAGCCAATGCATCCAACCTTTACAATACTAAAAAAGCCCCAATGCACGCTCTAGCAAAGTCATGCTTCTCTGGTGCATCTGGATAAAAAAAGCCAATTGTCAGTTATAACTTCAAAGAACGGTCTAGACACCGCAAGCTGTGCCTCTGTGTACACATTTAACTCTTGTGCATGCTATAATTTGTGTGTGTGTTCAATATAGAGGGGAGGGAGTGCATGCACTTTGATTCTCCTGAACTTGATCTCCAAAAGTTGTTTGCAATGTGTGTTTTAAACTCTTTCTTCAGGAAAGACTCATGCTTGCTTCACGAAGCGCCTCTGGCTCAGACATGGGTGCACGTCTTTACACCGTAAAGCAAGTGGGACGTGGCTTTTGGATGTGTGCATCACCAACTCACCACGGAGGCTGCAATTACTAGAGAATCTTAGCTTTCAAACCGCACTTCCGGTGCCCAGGCCAAAGTCTTGGGCTCCTGTCCTTGGTGCTTAATTGACAGGTTTAGGATTTGCAAGGTCGCTGCAGTGCAACAAAAGGTGATTCTCAGTTGAGCACCAGATCAGACTTGCTTCGAAAAAGAGAGAGTGTTTACATTCTATCTGTAATTCTAGAGGGCTTGTACAGGGAGCGCTTGCTGCAACATGTAATCTACCGTGTTTCTGCAAATGGAGCGTGTAGACTGGAAAAACGATATATTCCTTAATTCTCATTTGTAAAGCTCACGAGCTGTCACTTACGTAATGGAACATCACACTGTTTTCGATTTTTTTCCTCCTATCATTTTCTCCCTTTTTTCTTTATCGAAGGAGCATTAAATGAACACAAGGGGGTGAACCCAACTGAAAAAGAATACTTGTAAAACTGAAGACAAATTTACCGCCAAGATGTCCTTCTCCGAAGTTTAAATTTAAATTTATGAATCTATGTGATTGAAAACTCCTTGTCTTTCACGTGTGCTATTATAGTTAAGCACAAAAGAGTTCACAAAATTATTGTGTAGTAAGGGCTACGCATAGGTGATAAGTTAAAATTGAACGAGACTTCTGACTTCAAAATTGCATTAAAAATACACTGAGGTGCACAAACCAAGCTATTTTTAATTTAGTGTTTTGCAAAAACTCAGAAGCTTCATTTCTTAAAGGAAGACAACGGTATCTTTATAGCCCACTGGCTTGTGGTCTATGTTACACTAACAGTGTTGGCGGATTCAACAGCTTAGAACATCACCTTTTCAACGAGTTATATCCGTGCTATAAATCATGTATTTGTATTTTTCTTTTCCATTCATTAACTCTTGATATATTTCTGGTTCAGGATAACTCCTTTCTCTCTGTTTTCTTCATTTCTCTGTCAAGCAGCGGTCATGGTTTACAGAACTTGAAAAATATTGAAAAATTCGATTTGGGGAAAGATGGCGCCATTAGCAGCCATGTCTTTGTGCGATCCTTCCTTCCTTCCTTCCCTCCCTTCCTGCCTTCCCTCTCTCTATCCGTTCTCTCTCATCTTCTTTCCTTCACCTTCCTTCCTTCCTTCCTTCCTTCCTTCCTTCCTTCCTTCCTTCCTTCCTTCCCTCCAGTGCTTCATGGTGGAGGGCCTGCGTGGACCAAAGCCACTCAACTCATGGAGGTCGGCAAGCCAAATGGAGAGAGGAAGGGTTCCAACATCCGCTTCAAGGGCATGGCTCCGGTGACTTCACAGGGTGCCATTACCACGAATCTTTACGCTGTAGTGGTTACACAAGGCAGCATGTTGCTAACGCCCCATCCAAGTGCACCAAGCTCAGGACGAAGCCATTGGGGGACATTCTCAATGCAAACTCTAGCAAAGGACACATAAATCACATTTGCATCTTCATTTGAACATAGAGGGAACACTTTTATTTCCCTTCATTCAGCTCGTCTTACATTTAGGAGGGAATCATTGCTACAACATCCTGAACACATGCATAATGACAGACCAAGGTGAGGCTGATGCCAGTCCGTGATCTTCCGCCTTTGGGTTCCCTCCAATCCCATGTTTCTCCCTACTTTACCCCCATGTTAGCTGGGCTCCTCCTGGAAGTCTAAGGTTCCCCACTGGGTTGAAAACGCCCCTACTCTGTCCCTCCAGCTGCCTTGATCTCCCTCCTGTCCCCGCCACTTCCCCTCCTTTCATTCCCCAGCATCATAGGCAACATTTCCCTTGCTCATATAAAAATTCACCCATGTTGAAATTATTAATAGCTCAGCCAACTTTCAGGCTGTTTCTGGTTCTATTCTAGGTTCCACATATGAGAGAAAACATTCGGTCCTTGAGTCTATGAGTTTAGGACATTTCACTCACCATAATTTTTTCCATTTTCATCCATTTGGCTGCAAAAGCCATGATGCCATTCTCTCTAATAGCAGAGTAGAATATATATATATATAAAATCACAGTTTTTCAATCCACTCGTCCAGTGAGGGGCATCTGGGCTGTCTCCATAGCTTAGCTATAGTAAATTGAGTTGCTATAAACATTGAAGTAGCTGTGTCTCTGTAGTACGCTGATTCTAAATCTTCTGGGAAAATCCCCAGGAGTGGGATAGCTGGGTCATAAGGTGGTTCCACCCTTAATTTTTTGAGGATTCTCCACACTGCTTTCCAGAGTGGCTGAACCAGTTTGCAGTCCCACCAGCAATGTGACAGTGTTCCTCTTTTCCCACAGCCCCTCCAGACCTGTCATTGTTTATATTCTTCATTTTTGCCACTCTGATAGGAGTGAGGTGGAATCTCAGTGAAGTTTTGATTTGCATTCTCTGATTGCTAGCGATGTAGAGAATCTTGAGGGGCACTCCTCCATGCCCTGTGTATCCATCTGATAGTTGCCAATCTTCTGATATTTGTCCTAAAAGTAGAGCACTGTGTAATTTATAACCGCATACCAGTGCTCACGTTTGTCCACACACGTGTAAGTGTGTGCACAAGTGCGTAGGTGTGGATGAAGAGGAGATGGTTTTGTATTTCATTTCCAACTTCTTGATGCTCCTATTATGAAGATTATCCAGTACAACAATTACTGATTCTTGACCACACGGAATTTTAATTTGCGTCTTATTAAGAATGGCAGCTTTGGGCTGGAGCGGTGGCTTGACAGTTATGGCACTTGCCTGGCCTGCGCGAGGACACACGTTCAAACCCCAGCACCACGTACACAATGCAGTGTCGGAGCAACGAAAGCCACATGAAAAACTGCATAGGGTTGACTCTCTCTCTCACCGTTCCTCTCTCTTTAGGGAAGAAAAAAAACTGAATTGTGATAAGTCTTGGGTATTTACTATCAAATTAATAATTTTGTGAGTGTTGAAGCGATGCATAGAATTTAAATATGACAGGGACTTTATTTCTCTATCACCTGAGAGCCAACCGATCCTTTTATAGTGCTTCCTGGGAATAATTTACACAGAAAGAAAGTGAATCGCTTCTTTCTTTTGCAAATCTCTCTTCTCTATATTTCTCTGAATGAAGATTTTGTTCACTCGAAACGCTACTGCTCCTTAGTCACTTAAAGTGATCTTGGGAACAGAAAAAGATAACAGAATCCTGAGAAAACTTACAACGGTATTCTGCGCACCTGGAATCACAGGCATGAAAATGAGTTCCCGGAAGCTGAGTTCTAATTGAAACCCTCCATTCCCTAAAATTGATCCTTATGCTATCCTATAAAATTAAGAAGAAGATGTTGGCTCTGGTTTCATTTGGATTTTATTTTTAACACAATAATTTTACCAGTTGCGATGGGGACATGGGCCAATCTCAGATGCATAGTATTTCCCTGGAGAAAGTAGCTATGTTATTTCCTCTAAATAAATAAAACCAGGCTCAGAATTCTGCATAACAGCTATCTGCAAATTGTTGGCCAGCTATTGTCAGAGAATCATAATTCAAGGCATGAGAACTTATACTTGTTTATACGTAGATGTAAGCAATCGTTACCTATCGGTCATTACTAAAAGAAGAGTTCATGCCCTGTTCATGCTTCTACATTTTTTCCTTCCTTATTGCTGCATTCTCTTCTCCCCGCCCCCTCCACCCAAAGAAAATCTAGATCGTAGATGTGGCCTTTATTGCTTGCATATATTTTAAATTTTTATTGTGCAATAGATATCCACAATTTGTAGAATTTTTGCATGCTTGGAAATTTTACACAAATGCTGAGGTCTTGCATGTACTATTCTCATATTCACCACATCCCCCTCCGCCAAACTCTATAAAGATTATTTTGCATGTTAATATGTCTCTAGCTGATTTTGCTCTGGTGGGTAGAGAGTGTTCTATTACACAGTAGGGTGATTCTATATCCAAGAGAATATTCTGAGTGTTTCAAAATAGAAGATTTTGAATGTTTCTCACCACAGAGAAATTATAAATGTGTGACGTGAAGCTAGGTAAATGCCCTGATTTGATTATTACACATTGGACACTTGTGTAGAAATGTCACACTGTGGTTTTCAAAGGGACACAATTAATACATATCAATTGAAAACCAAGTAAAAGTACGTCTTTTTGATTCTTTTGCTGTGCCACTGCCAGTCTTTCGCTTTATAAACATATAGCACACCATTTGGTTCTCTTGTGGTGCAAAGTTAACTTCTTTGCAATTTTGGCTGCTGTGAGAATTGAGGGTGACCACCTATATGTGTCATTTAAATCACAAATACTTAGGAATTGCTGGCTTAAGTTCCCTTCAATGCAGACTTGCAACCAATTCACACACCCCAGAAAACTGAGATTGGAAGGCTTTTCAATATGTCAGTCTGATTGTGATCAAATAATATCTTATTATCGTTTTCAACCTGCCTTTCTTTAGTTACAGGCAATAAAGTATTTTTTTTAGAAGTTGATTAGCCATTTACATTTCCCTTCCTGAGAATGTGAGAGTTTTCTGTTTCTATTTTTTGACTACTTTCCACCTTGTAC